>JAMWET010007287.1:445000-700000 GCA_024036415.1 Prochilodus magdalenae
GATTCAGGTTTACTGGTTCTTATTAATCAAACAGAAACAGGGGCACATCTATTTTTTTAAATAACAGCAGCCTACAGTTCATATGGATGATGCTAGCCAATGTGGGTGTTTGCTAGTGAATGCGATGGATATGGCAGTTTGTGTTCTCCTGTTGAGTATGTTAAGCTGTCCAATGAGGCTGAGTTAGTCGCATTTTCAAGATGAGGTGGCACTTTATGTCACTCAGAGGCAACAAATGCTAGCCTTCCGCCTCTAGCTTGGTAGTATAGTGTGACAGAGGGAGAGATTGATAGTGACTAGAACTGCCCACAACAAAACCAGGGAGAACAAGTAGATCAAACATTATTAATCACTGAATTAATGATTCAGTAAAGAAGAGAATCAGATGACCACCATCTCAGACTTTTGAGCAGCTGGTGCGTTGCATTAAGCAAGAATGGGCAAAAATTCCACTTGCAAAACTGCAACTATTAGTACCAGTTCCCAGAAGCTTAAAAAGATCACTGAATGGTACACATGCCTTTGTGAACGAACCCATATTTGGTTGGAATGACTGAGAATCGGTGGAGCTCCTTTTATTCCCAATTATGATTCCCTTACCTGTTACCAGCTCACCTGCGTATTGTGGAATGTTTTAAAATGTCACCTAAATATTCTATATATATTCTATATATAAGTTTTCACTCTTATGTTTCCCCTGTAGCAACTTTTTCAAGAGTGTGGCAGACATTAAATGCAAAAAAAAAATAAAATAAAATTGATATTTACAAAACAGAAGCAAGTTAATCAGTGAAAACATATCAGCTACATGAAGGCTCAGGAGATTTAACATTTTACAAACTGTCCCAGCTTTTCTGGATATCGAGTTGTTAAACAAAGTATTGTAACTACATATATAACTTGGGAGATCTATGTTATAATGGACGGGTGCCAAACAAAGACAGAATGAAGACACAGACAAAGAAATGACCATTTATAACCATTTAATTTACAGGGATCAAACCATAATGTAGGAAGATACATAATGAAAGTACACTACTCCAGGTTCCTAAAACAAAACTAAATAAACAACATAATCATAATTATCAAAACACTGAGTTCAAACACTGTTACGACGCCTCTAAAACCTGCACTGTTGGCATTTTGTTGAAAGTCCTTCATGTGCACATGCATGAGCTGAAAGATTCTCAAAATGATGCTGTAGTTATCCGTCATTCAGGGGCCAAGAGCAGCAGCAGGGTGTTCTAGATACTCAGGGCTTTAGATCACTCTGTTCGTGCTCACTGACTGTTGTGTGCATTGTGTTTGGAGAGTGTGAGGTTTCACTGAAGCACCTCGGAATGAGACCAGAAAAAAGAAAGACATTAAAACTCTTCCTGGAATGTACAGCTCAGTCACATGCTTTCCAGGACATGGCCACAATGCCAGCAAGCTGCAAATATACAGGTTTTAAAAAGCAACAGAAAAAAGACAGGATGAGATTAAAAACTGCAGATTGCTGCCAAAAAGCAGTGGAGTGTGAAGCTTCCTCTCGTCTGAATCAATACACCTCTGAAGGAAATAAAGAGCGTCCACTGCCAACAAAATGATATCTTATTAGTGCACTGAACAAACAAGAAGATCACAATGCTGAGACATGCTGAAGCCTTACATGCACTTCTGCCTTCTTTAATATGACACTATTTATCCTTATACCATATAACATCACTTATCCTTCCCTTCTGGTTCATGCTCATGTGCTCACTAGGTGGAGGGCAGGAAACACTGTGGGCAGGCTGCCAACCCTTCACTGGACGCATTAAAAATTCAATATTAAATGAACAGATTAATAATCTGTTTATTTTTTAAAACGTAATAAAATATAAAAACTATTTTTGATGGGTGTTTTATAGTAAAATAATTTATTTACACAGTGTTTTTTGTTACCGCTGAACATCAACTGTGCTCAGAGATCATCCATTCATTTATTCAGTTTCCGGTCCAAACAGTCATTAGGTACAAGCTCTTAATTTTATCCAAACAGAATACATACAAAGCAATTGGTCAACTCTTTACTTTTGTGCACTTCCATCATTCCCATCCTGAAACCTATGAGCCACAGCCACATCCTCCCAACAAAAGCTGTTCCCAAAGATCTGTTCCTCTTCAAACAGAACTACTGCTGCACAGATCTCTCTCTCATGTTCATCTGAAATGGCTAAATCTAAGATATCTGAAAGTAACAGAAGGCAGTGTGTAGAACACCAAAGCAATAAAAGACACCTCATATTACGTGTCCTCCATCAGAGAAACGGGGCGTGTTTGATGTATGCTAATGAGTACAATTTTTAATGCACCATGCCTGGTTTTAGAAAGTGTATGCTTTGTTCTACAGCAAGATAACAACCAGGATCAGAACGTGCTCAGGGAACAAAAGAGCTGCTGGTGAACTCTAGACTGACCAAACCATCACTGAATGTGTGGATTATCAGAAGAAGACATCTACAGCATTTAACTGACGCTCTTATCCAGAGCGACTTACAAGGTTAATGATTACAGGTAGGCCAACGTAGTGTTAGGAGTCTTGCCCAAGGACTCTTATTGGTGTAGCTCAGCATAGTCACCCAGACCAGGATTTGAACCCTAGTCTCCCACATGTAGAGGTGGCACCCTGAGCCTTGTTACCCAGATTTTTTTTGAAAAACTGAAAGCTAGTCTCCTGAAAACAGTGGAGGCTGTAATGAAGGTACTGCATGAACATTATAAACTGACACATTATAAACTGATAGGATGAAAGAAAAGCTTTTTAGTTGTTGGGGCTTCTGTGTATTTTTTCCTGACATTGGAATGAGAATCCAGTTGGACTGGGAATTAAATGAATGAAGGGGTGGTCTTTGACTTTCGCACAGAGGTGTATAAGTGGTTTTGAACAGCAATAATAATATAGCTATGGCCTTTAATGATCTTACTGTTATCAGTACCGTGCGTTATTAGTTTAATGTCAGGTAATGGTGGACAGAGGACTCATGCTGCACACGTTAAGAATGCTGAACAGAAGGAAGGCCACTGAGTATTTCTGTAATGAAGCTCACCTATTCAACCTCTGCACAAGTTACAACACTTAAATCTAATTATGCCTCATAACTGATTCCTCCTGACACAAATAAAAATGAGGTGCACAGTCTGCGAGGCAAAAGGTCACTTAAGTTAATTATAATAAAGGGAAAAAGTGTTCAAGCAACCAAATTAATTCCGCTCAGGGGCCACTGGACCCATAAGTGATTGGCTCGGCCTCCTCGGGCGAAATGTTAATGAATTCATGAGTTTTTTCCACACTCAGAAGGCCGTGCCATCATCTGAAGGCTTCATTGGCATGCACGCAACAGCTCTGCCTCACAACACCTCAACAAAAACAGAAACAGACAAAGTGACATTTTGGGTGGGAAACGCTCTGTATTGTTATTTGTTTTTAATGGAGAGCAATCAGGATAAAAGCTTGCATGACTGTTTATCCATAACCCTGATGGCACTAAATGAATTGGCATGCATTTCATAACTGGGAGATGAGGGCTGACTCGGCTCAGTCTTACATAATGACTCCTATCCCGATCATGCAGCTTCTCTGTGATCCACAATTGGACACAATACCATTTTCTGATTACTTTGTTACATGATTGCAAAATTATTGGATCAATAAAAGGCCCATATGCTACATGATTCATTTTTTCCTTGAGGTCCACTTATAACATGTATGTGATTTCAGATACCAAATATGGACACTATTCATATTTATATCATCAGTTTGTATTATTTTGTAAGTCTACGTATTCTGTATTTGTAAATGTTCTTAAATGTGCTTCTGTGTGCTTCTACAGTGAGGAAAATAAGTATTTAACCACCCTGCGACTTCGCAAGTTCTCCCACTTAGAAATCATAGAGGGGTCTGAAATTTTCATCTTAGGTGCAGGTCCACTGTGAGAGACATGATCTAAAAAAAATCCGGAAATCACTATGTATGATTTTTTAATCATTTATTTGTGTGTTACTGCTGCAAATAAGTATTTGAACACCTGCCAATCAGCAAAAATTCTGGCCCTCAGAGACCTGTTAGTCCGCCTCTAAAAACTCCACCTCCACTCCACTTATTATTCTAAATTAGAAGCACCTGTTTGAGGTCGTTAGCTGCATAAAGACACCTGTCCACCCCACACAATCAGTAAGACTCCAACTACTAACATGGCCAAGACCAAAGAGCTGTCCAAAGACACCAGAGACAAAACTGTTGACCTCCACAAGGCTGGAAAGGGCTACGGGCAATTGCCAAGCAGCTTGGTGAAAAAAGATCAACTGTTGGAGCAATTATTAGAAAATGGAAGAAGCTAAACATGACTGTCTCTCCCTCAGACTGGGACTCCACAAGACCTCACCTCGTGGCGTATCAATGATCCTAAGAAAGGTGAGCAATCAGCCCAGAACTACACGGGAGATGCTGGTCAATGACCTGAAGAGAGCTGGCACCACTGTTTCCAAGGTTACTGTGGGTAATACACTAAGATGTCATAGTTTAAAGTCATGCATGGCACGGAAGGTTCCCCTGCTTAAATCAGCACACGTCCAGGCCCGTCTTAAGTTTGCCCATTACCATTTGGATGATCCAGAGGAGTCATGTATTTACACTCCCTGTATTTACTTACCACAAGTTCTACACATGTGACCAGATGGTCAGAGTCAAAAGATTGACAGACAACCTGTAATTAGTCAATTAGCATTAGTGATTTGCTAGAGGCTTAACTGCATAGTCCTTCCTCTTTAGCATATATAGTCAAAATCTCCATTCTCAAACTTACGGGTACATCTGAGGCTGTTTGGAGGACAGAGCAGAGCGGTCAGTCACTTTTCTATCACTGTCACATCCCGAGCACTCATCATTCTGACACAAAGCTGCTGATGCCAGAGCAGCACGCACTGCCGGTCTCCATCACAGGTCCTCACTGCAGAAATACACACATAGCCATAGCCACACACACATCCTCCCAACCTTACACAGCCTCCATTCCTTTCTCAAAACGCACACACATACATATCCTTCCTTCAGGCTACAAGTCCCATTGCTTCCTGACTGAACAGTGTCACCCGCTCCCCAGAGAGCTCCAACTGTCCCTGACTGGCCCTAAACTCACTCCAGCAACCTGCTTACTTACTTTCATAGACCAACTTTTGACTTCCTCTAACACACGGCCCAAACCGTACAACCTAATGTTTGTTTTTTTGCTAAATATTTGATTCAGGACTGTTTTATACAAGCGACCTACACATATATCTGCTATAAAACTCTCTCTGTTCCCAGCTTCTCCTGTCTGTGAACAGTTCAGCCAGAAAAAGTGGGAATGTGTTATCCCAAAAAGCAGGAGCACAACAACCTAATCAGTGCAGTAACCGGTTAAAGATAGTGAAGTTAACTGTGATTGTGTGAAATCACCTTCTCTTTATAGAGAACATCAGACCCCTGTAAGGGTACTTACCATACGTTCAAAATATAAAAAGCAAAGTGTGATTAGCGGAAAGTGGCTGTGGCAAATACTGGCAAATGTATTTGCCTGCTAAGTAGATCAGGATCACGTATCAGCATGATAAAACTGTTTTACCAATTGATCAGGCCATATCCTTGTTTTCTTTGGGCAGGCTTTTAAACTAAGCACACTATATGGAGGCTGTACTTTAGCCTAGCTAGCTGATTATATGGTTCAAAACTGTTTAATGTTACAGCCACTAAATGAATGAGATTATTGTATTCTAATACAATAATTCTAATTATTAATAATTCTAATAAGCTATTTTACATGTAAGCCCGGCTCTTCCCTCTTTACTTACCAGTGGTCTGGATGTGAAACGATCTACCAAGGCTCAAAAGAGTTAGGGAATAAGGTATATGTTCATGTACATCTACCGTATAGGAGCATGCTGTAGGTTTACAACTGCAGACAGTAGACCATCTGTTGCTGCAGAAATGATCAGCATCCCTCTACCTAGTGCATCAATGAAAAGGGACCACCATAGGACCATCACTTGAGTCATGAAACAGTTCTCAGCACAGCAGTGACACTGACATGTATCACTCGTATCAGTGAGTCAGCAACGTTCCTGGGATGTTTGAACAAAAGCAACCCTACCTTTTTAGTTTCCGCTCCGCCTTGCTGCTATACAGATGGTGTACAGAATGTTAATCAACGTCTAGTCTTTCACAAGTGAGTTATAGTTTTGAATCTCTCTGGTTTATAATCACACCTTTTCTGAATTTTTAAATGAAATGAATGAAGGAGGGTCTCTTACTTTTACTGGTAGACGTTCCTGATAAAATACTGAACGAGTGTAGGCAATAGACACGTTTTTCTAATGAACTCAGTGTGCCAACAGCTGAGTACCTATGCCTCACAGCTGGCAGCGCCCAGACTCACCACACCAGTCTCACACCGAATCTGCAGTCCCCTCACACGCTGATCCCGTCACTGGTGCCCGACTGCCCACATTCACACACTCCAGCTTTGAACTAATGCACACACTCCAGCTCAACATCTGAGCAGCTATAACACCCTGTTCTTTTAGACAAATGCAAATAACAGGATGGAAGGTAATTAAGCCGACACAGTCACAGCCCAGAATAAATCAAATACAAGCCTTAAAGTGAAGAACAAAATGAGAAAATGGCTAATTACAATGTCTCCGTATAGCAGGGCATGAGCACAGAAATATTCAAGCTGAATTTATTTTTGTTTAAGGGACATGCTCTTGAGGGACTTAAAGAGGCAGGAATACAATTTCTTTCTGACCTGATTAATATGGTGGTTGTCCAGTGATTCATCAGCCGTGTATGTCCGCTGAGCTGGTGTAGATGAATGTTCTCCTCAAGCTTTAGCAAACTCACATTTTTAATACAAAATACAGCCATTTTGCTCCCATTGAACTGAAAAGTTTCACCCAAAAGTGTCAAGAAACTTTCAGTCTGACTTGAAAGTTTTCCACTTAGAACAAATCATTGAGTCACTTTGTTTTTGTATCAGATAAGAACCAGAATCCTACTAAATTACCAACTACATCAATAATCATCTCAGCTTTTAATATTCAGTTCAGGTGGAATGGTTTAACCAATAGGTTACAAATAAGCAAGCCAGTATAATTATCAGTACTCAGTGATCCTTAACCCATCCAGCAAGCTTTAGTTCAACAAAATGCTAAACACCTTCACTAGCCTTTAGGTGCATTCTCATTTTAAACAGTCATATTGTCAAGTTCATGAGCAACTTTCTCAATACCACAAGCAACTGTATCAACAGAAAAAAGAAAAAATAATTACATTGATACAAAACAATATGTAAAAAGAAAGGTTTTAATAAATAACAATGTGCATGCAGATATAAAACTGTGTCCTTCGGTACTTCTGTGGCCCTAAACACGTTTTCATAATGCATAGTTACTACAAGCCAGTAAAGTCTCATGTTTTTTTTTTTTAGTGCACAGCAATCAACACCGGACAAATCTCTCACCCACACTCTGAACTTACCACACATACAGCACTGTGCAAAGCTCCATATATCTGGGCAATAATTGTCTTTGCTAGCAAAAAACACAATGTGGTATTAGAATAAATACAAACAAAAATAAATGGAGCAAGTAAGAGTTTAAAAAGTCGGGAGCTTATCTGAGGACCACTGGTCTGGTTTCAGATTTCTCCTTGGTGCCCAGAACCATCAAACAGTTATAATCAATTCCATCATCAGCACCTCAGATTGAACTTTATTTAATCAAGCAACGACTGGAGAAATCAGGTATTAGACAATAATTGCACCGAATACTGGGCTTGTATATCATTAATATCATTTGTATTTATTCTAATTTATTCAAATATTAGATTTTTTTCTGCTTTATGACCAGATAAACAACTGCTTACATATCATTAAGCCTTTTGCACAGTACTTCATGTATATATACACTGGCAGTGTACATATGTATATATATATACACATACATATATATATATATATATATATATATATATGTACACTGCCAGTCAAAACTTTAGATACATCTGACTAAAACTGTTTTTTTTCTTAAAGGGCCCAAATCTGACATTTCCTTGTATGCATTTCCCCCCTGAGCTACATCTATAACATTTGTGTGGTTTTATGAGCCTAAACAGTCAGAATTCATTATTACATGACCATTTTCCAACCTATCCTTAACCCTCTAAAGAAGCATGTGACGTCTTTAAGTTTGATTTGTGTAAAACATATTGAAACGTTCTCTAAATAAGTAGCTTTTAGCAGCCAACAATTTGACTGGCATTGTATGTGTACCTACATCAACCAGCCACTTAAGTACTCCTCACTGTATTTGCACCCCATTTTATCATCTCCATTTACTACACAGGAGCACTCAGATTGTTACAAACTATAGTCCATCTGATTCTCTACATATATTTTCTCACCCCGTTTTTTACCCTGTTCTTCAATGGTCTTATGTATTATGTGTGTAGTGGATCATTCATACCACTGAAGTGACACTGACGTGTCAAAGCTATCCATTTCTGTTTGCAGCATCCTGCGACCAGTGATGACGGACTAAAGGAGGACCAATCCAAACGGTGCAGTGACAGATAAGTTATTTTACATCTACAAGGTGGGCCAAAAAGGTAGAAGTGTCTAATAGAGAGGAAACACAGTGTTTAAGCACTCCAGCAGCACTGCTTGTGATCGTCCTGTGGGGGTCCTGATCAATACAGAACAGGGTAAAAAGGGCTAAGAAAGTGCAGAGTGTACCTAATTAAGTGGTCAGTGCATATTCCAGATAGAAACAGTTTTGAAATGACTTCCCTCCAGCTTGATGATTTGGGACGTCACAATGAAAAAGCTAGATACACACACAAAGGGTTTGTCCTGCCAGTTTTTGTTGGTCTGCTTATGTAAGTGCTTGTGCTTACTTCTTTCCTCTTTCAGCACGACGAGGTCAATTAGATCCTCTAACCCTGGTTCATGTTTTGCTGTCACTGTATATGCCAGGCTCAGCAGGAAGCTCTCTAATGAAGAGATGGAGGCAGAGGGTTTCCATGGTTACAGCGCCCTAGAATATCATATCGGAATTTTGGAGGCGTCGGCCGAGCTACGGGATGCTCCACTTCGAGACACCTTGATCCTGTTATGTTAAAGTATGAACACTTCATAAACGACACAAAGCAGCATGTGTATAGAAACAAACAGCAGAGCATTTTACACTAGTGTGCAAACGCTCTGCAGTGTTAGGAGAGGAACATACAGTCTGCCTGTAATTTAACAGATCTTTGCTGGGTCAGGCTCCCATTAGCAGTGTATACATTGTGTTAACAGTGTTAAGCCAGGGTTGGCCAAGGGAGTCAATGGATGTCTAAAGACTTCTCCTTCATATGGCCCCTGTTGGCCACCCCTGCATTAAGGCACATAACACAGAAACCTGGCTGAGGTACGTGTAATGAACGTAGCGTGAGTGCATATGTACGTTTTTGTGCATTGAAAGCATTCCAGCAAACATTTCCAGTGATGCATCTTTAAAGCTCTATCAGTCTAGACAGGACAATATTTGGACATAAATATTCACCAGGAAGGTCCTTTTAGATTCTCCATGCATTTCTTCCTTCAGCTCTCATTCTGCTTCAGTTCTGTCTCAGTGCTGCCCACTGCTGGCAGGGTGGGGTTGCTATGTACTCCATATTTTCAACCACTGGGTACATCAAGAAAGAAAAATACTAAAGAAACAACACACTTACAAATTAAAGGATCTCTTAAGTCCATCACTCCAAAGATTTTTACGATTCACATAGTCACTATTAAGGGGAGATGTGCTAATCTCTAGTGTCCCGATGTCAATGGAAGGATGATACAGCGGTTTGAACCCATTGGCAGTAGCGGATTCCAAAGCAGCTGCAGGCCCACCGAAGTACGAAGCCACTTCTTAACATGACACAGTCTGGAAGGTTGAATTTTGCTATTTCATGATGACAATTGTTTGAACTTTAACTGAGACTAGTGATTCAATTCACAAATTAAATTCTATTTAAATAATCCAAAGAAAATGAGACAAACACAAATGTCATCACTGCTACATATCCTGAAATAATGCCTACTTGCCCTCTTCAGTGATGCTACAGAGAGATATTCAGGTTTGAAGACTACTGAAATTCTCTGCTGATGATGCATCCTAAAGGTTGGAGGGTCACTTTCTTGGGGGTTCCTTGAGGGTAGGTTACTGTAGACGTAAGCCAGCTAACATGACTGTGAGGAATCCAAATATGACATTTATATCTATTACTACATAACTTAATGGTACATAACTGAATTTCTTCAGCACTGTGCAAGGGAATTCTAATGGTTGCGTAACATTTGTGTATGCATGCTGGGTATTATAGTGAGAGAACACTGACGGACAAAACCAAAAGCTGAAAACAGAGCTCCAGATTTTTGCCCAACCAATGAGGCTGAGGTCAATGAGATCGAGGGAGGCAATGCTGCACTACAAAACATGAAATAACTGACAAGCAACACTACCTGGCATTCAATCAAGCTCTCCTACTAATTCAAACTCTTCCATCACAAATCAAAGGCTTCTCTGCACATTTTTAAGAACTCTTTGCACACTTTTAAGTAATATGTGGCATTATTAAATAAACAGAATCTGCCACTCGCTAGCATTAATAAAACAAACTCATGCTAAATGTTTCCCTTAGCCTTCATTAACCACGTTAGCAGGTTTGACTGAATCTGCTGTGCTATGGAACTGACCACACTTCTATTCTGCCCCAGCTATTACTGGTTCTGCAGTTGTTGATTTACTGGTGTGGTCTTCACCCACTCCTGATAAGACCTAAGCTATAAATAATCACATGACTGAGATGAAAATTCCTATGAAAAAAAAAACAACCCAAAAAAACAGCCAAAGTGTAGAAAGTAAAGAGGCAGCTGGAATGGTTAAAGAACGCTCAATCTCTCATTCCTCGGGAATTCTGTGCTTCCTTGTACCTAAGGGTTTTAACACAATGACGTCATTGAAGAAATCCATGCGCATGGTGTTAGTTCAAGATGGAGCACCTGGTGCAACAGGGTGAAATGATGCTGCAAATGACAGCTTGAGCAGCGGTCCGACCAGGGGTTCTATCATTTACAGGAGGAGTAGTCTGTCATGGAGGCCCACCGGGGCACTCCTTTATCTTCTCATGCACTTTTGGAGATGGCAGTAGGAGGAGATGTCTGCCCTGGTTCTTCGTCTGCTTTCTTCTCATCGTCGTCTTTGAAGAAGAGCAGGGGAAACATGCCCAGGATGCAGCCAATACCCACCCCAATGGCCTTGCCCTGCAGGTGCAACACAACAAGGAATCAGAAGCTACAATGCTGTTCTGGACATTCAAATTAGCTAGTGTGCCGAAATAGCCAAAATTGATCGCCATGGCAGACTCATATTTGGTAGATTTGTGATAATTACGTTTAACTGCATTTAATTGTTACTTTGACCACTGAAAAAGAAATTACTTACTGTACACCCACTGTCCACTTTATTAGAAACACCTGCCCTGCACTTCATCTAACAAGTCATCTGCCTTGCAGATCCACTCTATAGGTGTACGTGTACAGACCCTGTTACCTGTTAATGCATGATCTTTCAGCCCCACTACACCACATGATTCAGTTTTAATTATGGGTGCAAAGCAAAATTCTTGCACTCTCATTACAGGTGCTGACAATTATGTTATTGGAATTATTTCTATGTCTCAGAGAGGAATGCATAATTTGCTGATTTGACTGTGGATATAAGAACAAGAGGAATATATGTTAAAGAGAGAGTCCCAAACTCAACTAAACTAAACTCATGCAGACTTGCTTTGCAAGGTTTACATTTTATTCCAGTGACAGTTGTTTTTATTGGCGAGTTTCTTGGGTTTTTAAAATAGCATCAGCAGAATATCATTTTAAGCAGAATAACTGGCTTGAAAGAAATTGTTCAAAGAATGGGAAACTGGCAGACCTTTAAATGATGGTCACTGCAACTGGCTATTTCTTTTGAAAAAAAAAAAACGGTCTGCATTTTCCCTTTGTACTTTGTAGGTATTAAAGAGTTTCTGTAGTAGTAAAGTAATAAACTGCTTTTGTCCTGTAAGTGATAAGGAAAGTGATCCCACTGCCGCTGATTAAGAGAAATATGTAATAGATTCATTTTTTACTTTCAGCTTAAACAAGATCCAGTTTTGACCAGATGTTTATGGACAGTGGATGATTCTTAACACAGCACTGACACTGTTACTAGCATAAAACAGCCAGTCAGGAGCAGTTTCTGGTAAAGGACTAGATCGATGGTCTCCAACCCTGCTTATGGAGCTCTCCCTTCCTGCAGGTTTTACCTCCAACCAAAATACAACCCACATCCCTCAGCCTTATAAAGGACGTCTGAAGGTAGTAATCACATAAAACAGGTGTTGGAGCTGAAGCCTGGAGGAAGGTAGGTATCATTCTGCTTTCCATTGCTTCCTATGGAGACAGGTGCATTTGAGGGACTGTAGGGGTGGCAGCAGTATGTAACATGTTAAAAGAGCAATTCCTTGTTAAGATTTTATCATCTTTATGCAAATGCAAATAAGCATATTGTTGTGTGACACATTTTGTCATCAATCCTGTCTAAATTCAAACTGCATTAAAACTGCATTAAAACAGTGCAATCATTAAAAGATATATTAAGGCTGCCTTGTGACTGGAGGGTTGCCGGTTCGATTCCCTGAACTGACAGTAACGACTGAGGTGCCCTTGAGCAAGGCACCTAACCCCCAACTGCTCCCTGGGCGCCGTGGATACGGCTGCCACTGCTCTGGGTAAGTGTGCTCAGTGCCCCCTAGTGTGTGTATTCACTAGTCAGTGTGTTTGTGGGTGTTTCACTTCACGGATGGGTTAAATGCGGAGACGAAATTTCCCCACTGTGGGATTAAAAATTGTTTTTTTTTTTTAATTAATATTTATTAGACCTGGGTTTCATCTGAGCTCAGAGCTAGCCTAACTCTCCAAACATTTACTCTGAACAGTTAAACTGCAATTCAGTGACAAGCCAAGTAAGCTCTAAAAATCAGCGTGGTGAACATGTCTCTGTATGAATGAAGTATATCACTTCACCAGCATAGTGGAAATACAAGAAAACACAAGTTTCTAATAAAGTGGACAATACATGACGTCATCATGGAGCATTCACGCCACAGAGGTTTCAACTGTTGTAAATACTGGACGTCTTGTAAGTAAACAATAGAATGTAACCAGAGTTCAAAAGTAATTAACTTGCAGCCTTTTCTCCACTGAACAGTGTTTGAAGTTTAGAAGAGATTTGAAGTGTATGCAGCAAATCAATATTGTTTGCTTCAGAACAGATTTATTTCTCTGAGCATAACAACTGTAAGAATTATCAGGAAGTTCAGGGTGCCGGACTGGTGACGAACAAGGTTCTTGTTGCTTAATGAATCTGCAGAGCTCTAATAGTGTTACCCACCACAGCGGGTCTGCAAATCCACCCAGACTGACTGTAGGCTTGTCAGCCTCTCATACAATGAAAAATGTGTTCAGAGATGACCCAGCTTCCCACCCAGGACCCATCTTCATCAACTGTACGTCAACTCTTCGTCAACAATAAGCACAAAAAAATCTGCAATATGAATTTGGGCTGTCAGAATGTTAGCCATCACACTATGACCTTTTCGAGATTAAAGGGGGCATCTGGAGCCAAACTTTCAATTAGAATTTCACACCCTGGTGAGCTTATCATGCTGGACATCAGTCAATTTCCTGCTAATAAATTATAGTGATGTCAGGAAAATATGTGAAGCCGTTCTTTTCCAGGCAGGCTATGTTGGCAGCTCAGGAAAATACAGCAGTACTTGCCATCACCACCTCCTCCAGGGATGGCACAGCAGGTTCTCATAACCATAGTTTATGCTGCAGAGATGCACAACACTGCATCTGACACTAAAAAAGAGTTGTAGGGTATATGATACTGGCTGGTGAGAACAGAAGCTGGTGATTCACAGAGCCTTTTACTTACTGCAGATTATTTTCATTTAAGGGGCCCATGTTCTGCATTTTTTTTACAACAGGCTGAAAACTGTTGTAATTCCTACACTGTTTACCCAATTTGGATGTTAACACACTCACATTAGAGCTGAAAGTCATGTAATCTGTGGACATATTCATCATTTAATTTCTAAAATGCTGTGGAAGACAGCAAAAATATCAATAACTTTGTCCTCATCCAAATATTTATGGACCTGACTGAGCTGTCAGATAAGCTGTATTATCAGGCTAAAAGGTACAGAACAAACTGTTAAGTCTGGAATCCTCAGTGTTATTGGACTCCTTTCAGATGTCTGGATGCTTTGGAAGGCTTCAGTGATGCACTGGCTTTCCCCAGCCAAGAAAACCCTGATGTTCCTCAAATAACTCTGCTACAGACTGCCTGCAAAAACAACCCTTTTACAGTTCAGTATGAATAAGCAGCCTAATCTGTTTTCGGCTGAATGAACAGGCACATGTAAATGCTGTTGGGACATCACAACCATGTTGAAGTAAAATGAGCTGTTCTGGTAGCTTAGTTTTCATATACATGTATGGCATGGAAATCAGTGTTACATTTTGAACTTTAGCAACTTTACAAACTACACTAAACTCGCATTTAAAAGAGAAATCACATTATACAGGCCTTTTAAGCCTTCAGACAAACGAAGAAAACTGGCTCTGGGTGTTACTGTAAAAACATTGTCTCTTGTTTCCATACACAGAGCAAAGAAAGGAGAAATGGTGACAGACAGACAGTAAGGATGAAATGTAATAGAAGACTATATGAGAGACTGATTAATTACTCACAGTATGAGAGCTGACTCTTGTTTGCCACATATCAGCTTGTTTGGGACTCAGGTCTGGAATCTGCATTCCAAGTCTGCAGGCAAGAGCTTCCACATAACCTGCAAGACTACACACACAAAATACTGGTGTTACATTGAAGTGTACATCACTATAAGTCAATATATAAGTCAATGTTTAGTGTCCATTTTTTGCTTTATTGGTATAAGTATTTATGCTGTGAGGTTAATGTTGCTAAAATAAACACTAGAGGTAAGTGGTCACCCAAATCTTTTCTTGAAGCACACTAATTAATGGGTTAATGTAGGGCTTACTGTGAACCATAAAAATACAAAATGCCTCCACAGTGAAGTTTTTGATCGTTTTTATAGTTCTCAATAACTCATGCTGCACTCTAAACCACACCAACAAGTCTGTGCTATGTTAATAAAGGGCTAGATGTGGTTTTCGTGGGTTTTAGGAGGCTTTGGGTAAGTATCTATGTAAAAGATTTGAGTATTCACCCTGTAAATGAATTAAAAAGTACTGCAGCAACTTAAAATGTTAAAGCAAGTTACTTCACATCTTTTTGAGTGTACTCAAAATCCTCAAGTTGAGTAAACACAAACTTTGAAGTGATTTCACGTAAAATTTTAAAATTAGTGTTCACTGACTTCTAGTGTTTGTATTGGGCTTGTAGCTGTGCAAGACTAAAGAAGCAACATTTTGACATCAAGTAAAAAAATTTGTGTAAAACTTTTTGTTCCAACATTCAGTGAATTTAACCACTTAACGATAACACATACAATGCCTTCTGACTGTGTACATTGTAAAGCGAACAAAAAAGTATGCATTTATAATCATAAACATAGATGTCATTAGGGTCCCTTTGTTGGACATGGCATTTTAAAATCATTTGTAAGTTTTTTTTTTAAGTCCAGAGATTGGCCTGGAAATACAAGTGCCCTTGACTATTATTCAGAATGCAGATTTGAGTAAAGTTGGGTGAATGTTTTTAGGTTGTTGTTTTGTTGAAACTTCCATCTTTAGCTTTAGCGATTAAAATTAAACCCCCTCTGTTGTTTCCCAGAACATCTCTCCATTAATGTTTCTTTAACATGTATGGAAGGCAATCCTCTAGTATTGTATGGAGAGAAGCAGGACCACGTCATCAGCCTCTCACCTCCATACTTTAAGGGTATGGTGTTTCAAATACAACATTTTTTATGAAAATACCAGGTGACGTTTTTAAAGCAATATATAAATTATGATATGAAGATTTCCAAATTTAGGCAGAGACAAAAACCTGTCCATGCAGAACAAGAAACTTCCATGTTATCTGTGAAACTTCCATGTTATCAAAAGGATTCCCAGCACTCTCTATCTTCGGGAGCAGGGAAAAATAAGTCTACAATTAGTTACCCAAAGCTGTCATAACTGATGTGATGGACGGATATCCTCTCATTCTTGTTCCTCCTGTTAGTTTCCCTAAACAAACCGTTTTGTCCCACAGAGAGACTGCTTTGATTCCAGATGTCATGGTGGAACTAATGACAGCTCGAAATGAGACCAGTGGCAGATGTACTGAGCTAATTAATAAAATCAGACAAGACTAATGAGAAAAATCTCTGACCTTCTTTCTGCTAAACAAATCACCCAGCACTTCAGCTGAGTGGTAGTTTACATTGGAGTGGAAGAGTGTAATGGCTGAAGATTGATTGCAACACTGCTATTTAGCAACTGGGGGACAACCGTCTGCCAACAGTCTTTGCATATAAACAATCAATACAGTGTTTCTAAGAAGCGATACAGCATCACAAAGCACCATATGGGTATTTTCTTACATTCCTAATCACAGTAGTACTTATTAACACACAAAAATACAATCTAATGAATGTCTTCACTAATGTAAATCCAGGTTAAACCATCTTAAATCTATATAATATGTAATTATGTCTTTATTACATCATTCTATGTGATTCTTTAGGTCTTATTCTAATAACAAAATAATAAAACACAGACTTGCTTGTTTGAAGCATTACTGCTGGAATACTGGGCAAGCCTATGAGTTTGGTACATTCTGATTATCCACATAGAACTTTCAGGGGTGATCCCAACTCCATACTCCCATAGATATACTGAGGGTCTCTCCGTTGGACATGGCATTTCAAAACTGTCCATAAATAAGTCAGGAGATTGGCCTGTTAATATAAGTGCCCTTGACATTTTTCTCCAAGAAAGCAATCTCGAGTTATTTGGCTGCATGTGTGTGGTAGTGGTTTGTTAAAGTGGCAGTCTTCTCCCAAGATTCAGTTTCTTATTCTAATTACAGATAGTTTTGCTTGCTTGCTTTGTTGAAGCATTATACTAGACCTGTGGGCCAGCCTATGAGAGTTTGTGCATTCCAATTACCTCCGAAGAACTCAACTCCGAAGAAGCAAAGTTCACTACACATTACTCATACTTTTTAAGGGTGATCCAAAACAAACTTTAAACTGTACTGTACTGGAGTAGTGAACACCAATTTATCACTTCACTGGAAGTTGCAGGAAAGTTTTCTGACTGTCGTTGCATATTTATTTTATGACACTTTACTGATGTTCCCAAATGAAAGTATTTATAAACTGCAGCTCCAATTTCTTTCCTTGCTGTAGTGCATGTAAATGGTCTGCAAAGTTGTTGTGATATTGCTAGAATATGTTAAGAAACCTCGTAACACCTCGGTACACTTTACATGAGGCTTAGTAGTGCACTATAAGCTTCCAACATTAGCTATATCATTGGACTGCATCTCATACTTTATAAATTACCATACAAATATAAAAAGGGATAATGGTTCACTAAAACAGGGAAAATATCTGCCAGCAATTATCTCAGCTCCCACAGCTTCAGCTCCATACGTCAAATGATGCCTTTTGTACTGGATTGGCGAACGCTCTTCAGTGCCATTTCATCACAGCCAAATAACATCTCATTACACTTCCTATTAGCTTTTCCAGCGAGAGCTCCACAAACACTGGCAGCTCCCAGTGCCCAAACAGTCATCCATTATCTATGTGCAGATGGACCACGCTGTGAGGAGCTATAGTAATAGAAAATGAACAGTCCTGGCAGTAAACAGAAGACTGGGTCAGGTTGTAGGCCTTCCAGGCCTGTAATGTTTCAGCGTTAGCTATGGCACTTAGTGCTCGCGTGGGAACAGCTGGGTAAGAGTGATGGATTAGGGTCCGCTGGGTGAGAAGCAACTGCTGTGGCATGCTAGCAGCATGCTTTACAGGTGGCAGAATCAACTCAGAGCTGTCTGTTTTTCTGGAATGAGAGATGCTGATGTATTGCATCTGCAAACTACCTAAAGCTTAATAAAAAAAAGAAATCCAAGCTTTCAGTCTTAATAGAAAGGTACATTAGCTAATTTGTTGTTTCTTACAAATAATAAATAACCCTGAAAATACACTCATGAGCCAGAACACTGTGCCTACGTACAGATCAGGGAACAATGCTAATCTCAATGGTGCATGTCATGATATGAGATATATTAGTCAGTAAGCAAACAGTCCATTCTCACAGTTGGGTGTAAGAGAAAGGGGCAGACTTAAAGACCAGTGACTCTGACAAGAACTAAATTGGTCTAGCCAGACTAGAAACAGAAAGGAAGTGTATGGGGCTGTGTAGATCAGTCAAGAGTGCCCATTCCATTCACTCTTAACAGTGCTTACAATGGGCATGCAAGTGTCATTTAGTGATAGAATAATTTGGAAAACTACGCTATGAACTGGAGTGCTTGTCTGTGCTCACATTAAGGCCATCCCTCAAACCACATTACTTTGCACCCAATGTCAATGTCTGCTCAGCTAGGAAAAACATGGAACCATCAGATTCTAATACCTAACAATATTTGTCCCCAAAAAACTAGCATAAAAACATAGCAGGTGCAGGAAGAAGATGAGGACTGATGCAGTATTAGCACGGGCCCTCTGGACAGATTTGCATAAGGTTTGGATTGGGAGAACTGTAATGAAACGAATTTGCATTTAAGTGCTCATAGTGCTTTGATATGATTTAAAAGTCAACTGAATTTAAACAATTAAAAAAGCTACAGTATTGCATGATTTTGAAAAAAGCTTTCAGGCACATTTAACAAAGAGCTACAGGCCAATAGTGAACTGGCGGCTAATATGTGGGTAATGGAGCCCGCTGGCAAAGCTGAGAAACTACATCCACCAAAACAAATACATCCGGCAATTATCTCAACAACAGGCTGTCTGTGGCAGACATTGGATGATCGTCCAGACATCGACTAGGACCTCTACCATTACAATCAAGATTTCTGCTCAAAACATGAAATCTGTTTTTTGTTCTGGCAGATTGGTGAACTAATTTTCTGACATCAAATAATTATTTTCAAGTGATATCTTGACACATATTCCCTCAATTGGAGTTGTAATGATGGTGGAGAGTGCAGTGTCACATACCAATCCAGAAACTCCCATAAATGCTCAATTGTGTGAAGGGCATAGTTTTGCCATAAATCAACTGTAGAGATGGAACACCATTTTTCTGAAAGCCATTTCCTAAGTTGGTGTTGAATTTATGTTCTGATGATGATGGTGGACTGTAAGTGTCCACTAATATGATGTTCAGTATTTGTATTGGTTTACTAAAGGCCAAAATCACTGGATCACATATTAAAGAAAAAAGTAGAATCTAAAATGATCCTTTATCCTAAACTATCACATAATTGCTAAGCTAAAGTCCTGCACAAAGTTGCATTTGTCACGCTTCTGGGTTTCCCTTCTGTCTCCTGGACTCCCAGAGTTCTCTCCCTGATGATGTCACAGTCACATGCCCTTAAACTCACCAATCACACACCATTCTTCAGATCTAGCTCTCTCGAATTCTGATTGCTTTCATCTGCATCTCATTTCCCCCTCAGTACACAAACTCCTCGGTCACATTTCCACATTGAAGTATTGCCAAACACTGTTTGCATATCGAGCGTTCTCTCCTGTTTATGTCTGCTTGTTCTCCCTGGTTTCGACTCTTCTTTGTTTTTTGCACTCTCCCTTGGATTCCCATCTCTGGTTTAGTTTGCTTATTTGTTTATCTCTGGTTCTTGACTTCCCTTTGTTCTCTGGATTATTCTCTTGGATTAATTCGCCCTATATTCTGACTCTCTGGTTCTCGCTTTTGCCTTGCTTTGTGTATGATTGTCTTGAGTGTATGATTGTCTTGTTACTGTAGACTCCGATTGTCTTTTACCTCTGTGCACGTCGAAGTATGTTTGTTGATCCTGACCGCACTTTACCTTATCATTGTGAATGTCTGATGGTACTGGCTAATCACAAATGCTGCTTTAGGTTTAGTGTGTGAAAAAGTTTAAATAAAATGAAACAACTGTTTTGCAAACCTGAGTCATGTTCTTGGTTATATATTTATGCCTGTAGTAGAGCAGAATATTTCACAGCTTCACAGTTTGAGCTGGATGTTATTCAGGTGGTTAAGCAAAGTGCATCCAAACAAATGTAATAGTATCGGTTTGGTATCAGTATTGGCAGACCCAAGGATGCAGTGTTGGAATCGTTATCTGACATGAAAAAGCGATATGGAGCTACCACTAAGGCATATAGGGCCAAACTCTCCCATAGATGTTCAATTGGGTTAAGATCTGATATCTGTGTAGGTCATAGACCTGACATGGCTCAACTGGGCCTGCTTATCAGTTTATACATGCCAAAGAGCATGGCAAGGTATTCATTCATTCATCTTCGGATTCCCCTTATCCTTCTGGGTAACAGTGGCTGCTGGAACCCATCCAGGCGCTCACTGGGTAGAAAGCAGGAAACACCCTGGACAGGCCGCCAGTCCATCGCAGGGTAGGATATTACTTACTTAATGCTATCATGCAGTGCACCTGCTTGGAAACATCTGGTCTTATTATAAGTTTCTTTTATTATATGTATGTTTCTATGTATTTCATAAAAAGGACAGTGCAGTCAGGGGTTAAACTGGAATTTGAGAGTTGGGGGAGTATCTCTAATTAATCTCTATCTCTGTTAATAATATATGCTTAATAAAATAGCTAAATTGGGCAAGACTGGCTTTAATTAAAAAACTAGATTACTGTCTAAATTTTGGCTGTGACTGTTTAAAGCTGCACATCTGAGAGCTCAGTGTTGATAGCAGATCCCGCAGGATACTTCATGCCACACAGCCGTGGAAACACTCCACAAAAGGTGTGTCTTCAAGGGTCTCTGGAGAATGCGACTGGCTGTGTTCCCATTGGAGAGGGACTGCACAGCAGGAGTCACTCTCTTCTATTGAGTGAGCCAATATGGATGATTAAGCAGCAAGTGCGCATGTGAGCATCTTCATGAGGAAGTAAGCGAGTGGGTGAGGGAGAGGGTAGGAAGAGAAAGGTCATTTCAGGTAATCTCGCTACAGACTGCAGCCTGTACACACTTGGTTCGACCTATAACTCAAAGGCTAAAGAACAGTAAAGTGATATTTAGATGCAACTATTGTGTGCTGGTGAGCAGACTGAGCGTTTGTTTATTGATGATTCACCTCTCCATTCAGCGAGGGAAAGAGGAGACAGACGGAGCTGGAGCAAGAAAAAACAGTTGAACATCTGGGACAGACGTTTATTGGGGCATGACATTGAGCAATTGTCAGGCCAAATCACACGCAAATGAACTGACTGAGCCACACATACACATTCTCACAGTCTTCACTGCAGGACTTCATACATATATCCAAAAATTCATAGGCTTCAGCCAAAAAAGCTATAAAATGAAAAGATACACGGCCAGAAATAGGATCCTTGTATTCAGAAACAAATCATGGTAAATGTTAAACTGCGTTTGGGTGAGGTGGAGGAGGGGTTGTGCTTATACACTGTTTAACCTCAAATTTAAGATTAAGCTTCAACTTGCATTCTATAGCTTTACCCTGCATCTGCGGCAGAGTTAGGGTCTGCTTATATATTACTGGAGGAAACAGTATTCTTCAGATAAGAAAAGTGAATTAAAACATTTTTAAATAATTATTTTTTAATTATATCTTCTAAAAGGTATTCCCAAAATATTATCATCTCTGTATATGCATGCACTGAAAATGTAAAACATCAGTGACCATTCGTCCAGAAGCCTTCACCTTTAAAGTATGATATCTCTCCAGCCATCACACAATACAGCGCAATCCAGAAAATCCTAAAGCTCTAGAGAGCAGTTCCCCTGACAGCTTATCCAGTCTGCCAGTCTCACCACTGAAATCTCTTATAAATAAATGCAAAACTATTAACTATTAACTGCTGTTATTAACTAACAGCAGTTCTAGAAAATAAATCTAGTCATGAGTTTAGTCATGGCCACTATTTAATATAAATCGTTAAATTTTATTTATAAAGTCTAAACTTTACTTAAACTTGTATTTCTGAAGATTTTGATTATTTTTGGATTATTCTTGTATTCTTACAGGAATTCTCTGGTATTCTTACTGTAACCACCTAAAGAAAAAGGCGACTCAACATCAGCTACACTGTAGGAGGACAAGTGCTGGACTATTCATTGCCTGTGGCATCATAATTCACTGTGAAAGTAGCTCCATCTGGCATGTCAGTGGCACTAAACAAGCATTTCAGACAGTTTGTTGATTAAATCATCACGGTGACAAAGGAAAACTGTGAGAGGAGCTAGGTATCCTTTTCACTTTAGGTTCAAGAAAGTCTCTTACCCAAGTCCAGCCAAGTCGGATACCAGGTTACCCAGAGCAGCAGCTGCAGAAAGAGAGAGAGAGAAAGAGAGAGAGAGAGAGAGAGAGAGAGAGAGAGAGAGAGAGAGAAAGAGAGAAAGAGAGAGAGAGAGAGAGAGAGAGAGAGAGAGAGAGAGAGAGAGAGAGAGAGAGAGAATAAAAGGTGGGGTGGAGGAAGGCAGAAAATCAGAATAGAATGAATAAGCACAATTCACAGACAGGTCAAACTTACCAAAATAGGTCACCAAAACAGAACCAACTAGAGCATGCAAGCTGACTGCTGAGGATAGATTTAAGCCAAAAAGTGGAAGCCTGGGAATATACTTCCACTTTTGACAGTAACTTGATGGCATGTCAGTTTGCTAGTTCTGACATTTCAACATATGATTGTAGTATAAGAAGAGAACGTATGGCTGAGAGTGGAGGGAATTCTGAGAACTCGGGCTAGAGAACATTAAATGAAATATTTCAAAATGTCTGCACCTTTCAGTCAGTTGAGTCATTCGCAATAGCTTCAGGTAAAATGTTTCATTCTAGAGTAACCAGCAGTGGTGAAGGGAACCAGAGGTCACACTATAAACAATGCAAATACAGCCACTGTATTTATGATCCACAACACAGTGCAAGTGTATCCATAGTTAATAGCACAATTCTTATCATACCAATAAATATTACATTCCAGACAAAGACGACGTGTATCTCAGACTTCCATTCATCTTCATTAGTGCTTCTGTCTGGTTATGGATGTCACCTACAGTGCATGACAGACTGAATCATTGCCCCAGTGTACAGAATACTGGAGCTGGGTACTGATCTACACAATCAGTCAGCAGGCATTGATTCAAGCGTGAAAGTAACACAGCGCCTTTGGGAGTTATGTAGCGGTGATGACATGCTTAATACCAGAGGATAAAAGCAGCTACAGAAGAGAAGACTGCCTATGTCACTGCCTTACAGGTGCTGAGAATATTCTATCTATAACACTGGTTAACGAGTTGTATTTCAAGTAAATGCTAATGAGCGTACAATGCATATGGGTGTACACTCAGCATGTTCTTGAACCCCCTACCTTGTACTTCCACACACCGCCCACTGTATGAGCTTCTCCTACAGGGTCACAATTTAAGTGGACAACTCCAAACTGTAGCCCATCTTGTTTGGGTGGTGGACCATCATCAACACAGCAATGGTACTAGGTTTGGGATACTGTGTGCAATATGCTATCATCTGATTTTGCCCTTGTGGGTGCAGGAAAGTGAGAATCAATTATTAAGTGTCTATTTTACTTGCTTGTACCAAAACATGGTGTGAACATATATTCCTTCATAATGAGCTGCAAATACTGAGCTGAGGCTCCTTCACCCAAAAACTCATTTCAGCATGGTACATGAAGCTGACTATATTAAAAAGGACTATGAGCTGTTACTGTGTTGCTTTATTAATAACAATAATAGGCTTTATTTCTTTATTTTTATTAACTTTGATGTACTCACAGCATCAACATCTTATAAGCCCTTATCTGTGCTTTGCAGGGAAAAGAGTTTCATGCAGAACAGTACAATAATGGTAGAAAAAATAAAAAGTGTTGCCTTGCAGTCCCTTAGACTGTTCTGATGCCATACAGCATATTTAGATTGATATGAACATGAATTACATTTTAAAGGAAAACACTGATTACGATGAATTTTCTGACATTTAAAGCGGCCAGTTTGATTGTCAGGTTTAATAGCTGGAATCTATCCGTTAATAATTAGTTATATCTGAAATGGCACCGTGTGTTATGCTGATATAATTGTAACAGACATGGTGGGGTTGCTGGAGTTTCACAGACATCAGGGTCAATGCTAGGTCGAGAGCGGACCACTACTCAAAAACATCCGGTCAAGAGTGAAAGGCTCGCAGATTATGAACGCATTCGGTAAATCAACAGATGATCTACAGTCTCTAACTGTACACCAGCAAGGTGGAGGTACAATGTAGGAGTTTCTAATAAAATGGACGCTGATTGTATATGGTTTTATGTGTGTGGTTTCCAAGAGAAGGTCTGGCTAATCAAGAAAAGGTCTTTTGGGACTTTTCAGAGTAGAACAGTTCAGCAGTAACAAAGGTTCTGCATTGGGAATGTTGCATGTTTTTTATGATTCACTGAAGCCGCAGAGTAAGATCAGATGGCAAACAATCTAACTGCAAATCTGTTTTATCTCATTATACTGACAACTGACTTCGATAGAGGGAGAGAGAGAGAAAGAGAGCGAGGGAGAGAGAGAGAGAGAGAGAGAGAGAGAGAGAGAGAGAGAGAGAGAGAGAGAGAGAGAGAGATTGTGTGGGGGAAAAAAAATCATAAGCTTTCTGGCAGATGTCCAAACCAAGTGTGTTTGACACATCTCACAATGTGCACAAAGGCACGTTAAAAGTCAAATGTGACATCCATCAGTCTGAAAAATGAGACGCCCAAAACTGAAGGCAGTCAGTTTAAGTAATCCTGACTCACAGTTTTAGAGTGACTCTCTGGAAACACCGGATGTCCAAAAATCTAATCATTCATCATCAAATCTGCCATAAAATGAGACTTCTCTCTGCTAAATAAATTCTACAGATTCCAGGCATTTTGCTAAATATCAACTTGAAAAGAATTCTGGCAATGGTTGGGATTACAACTTTATTCTTGCTGAATTAAAAAGCCAATAAAATATATTGTATTAGTTTCCGTTAATTTCATTAGATATCAAAACACTGTACACATGGCACAACAGAGCTTTAAATGATCACGGCTAGAGCTGCTGAACCAAACTAATCTACTAACTATGTAATTGCGATGTTCCTGACCAACACTGTGACCTCAGTTTAAATTGCAATTTCATTCCACGTTTGTTATTGTGGCTGAGAAGACCAGAATATCCCTCATTTCTGGCTTCAGGCTTAAATGTCAGTTTGTACCAGATGGGGATGTATGTCTAACACATCTACAGGTGATTCATAAGCTCTGTGCCTAAATCATATATGCTGTCAACAATGCATTAGAATTGCAGTCTTTGCGATTTTAAAACTGCCATTTTTCAAAATGCAATTTAACAAACAATTTAAACAAACAGACTAATGATGGTACAAGTAAATGATACAATTAAGAAAGGAAGCCCCATAAAAAAAGTTACAGTTACGAAATACAGTTTTACAACTGTACAGTGCACATGCAAAAGTACAGATAACAAATGGGTAAGGCTCTAGTTGAATTTGTTTTAGGATGCTTTTGGGATGATTATATAAAACCATAAAATCATGAGTGGGCCATTCATTAATAGCCATAAACTAGGGATGCACCAAATGTAAGGCAAACCAAAATTATTTGGTTAACAAAAAAGCAAAAAATCCACTTTCGATGTTTTGCCAAATAAGTGAAAAGGCAGAACAATTTACACTGAACAATGAGGTTTTTAATGACGTATTTATGTTTTTCTAGAGCAAAAATTTCACTCGTTAGCCCCACAGCTAGCGCTAATTTCTCTAAGCTAGAACCCACTTTTACACCTTCATATAGGTAACTGTGCCAGAGGTGGACTAGATCTGTTTTGGGACAGGTGGGCAAAATGCATGTTTGGCATATGTGGACCACCTTTGGCTCACAGCAGACTGATAGTGCTGGAAAAATGGTGAAGAAGTGGCAAAACTATAAAAACAGAAAATTTACCTTCAGCCAAATATTGTATTTTGTTTCAGTGCATCTCTCATCATAAACACAGCAATGTTCAATACAGAAACATTTAGCCAATAATGTATCAGCTATTGCCCAGGAAATATTTCCCCTCAAAATTACAAAAGAAGTAACAATATCTGGAAGTAGAAAAATGATAGAATAGGATAATAAGAGGATAGTAGGATAGATTATGGTAAGTCTGACATTACCCATGAAATGATAAATAAAGAAGAACTAACTTTGTTTTTTACTTTTATCAACTTTGTTATGGCTGGTTATGACAGGATATCTACTTTACTGAAGGCAAAAACAGCAGCATCACCTTCATTTCAATCCTGCTTGAACTTGTCTATAAATCCAGGTTTTTTCTGAGCACTAAATCCTGCACTAAAGCTTCATGCTGCAGAGAAACTCCAACATATGAATCCTGATGTCCTCTAGAAGTGATTCATACATCTTCTCTACCCTCATCTGTTAAATACACACGCATTGATTTGTCTCTGTGAGCATTCTGCTGTCGACTTTGGCAAAGCCTCCTGGCCTTACGAGCCGCCTGAAATAGCTCTGCAATACAACGTTCCACAGTTTGGGAAACATCTCACACCTGACGAAAACCATTTCTACTCGTACCATAAATCATGGAGAAACCCTGAATCCTCCAACATGGAGGAACAGCATCCTGAACTAATGCTGTCTGACGGATAAGGCATACTTATAGAGTTACATGACTTTGTGTTTATTTGTACTATGTGCCAAACAGCACACATTAAGCCACTTTCTCAGATGCCTATGCTGTTGTCAGTGATTCATTATTACAAACAGTTGGAGGTGTGAGAGATTAAAGACCAGTAAACAGTGCAGAGGTGTCCCTGTGGCTGACTGGCATTCAGGGGTGAATACTAACTCTACAACGCGCTGTCCGGCATTCAAAGAACGTAATGTCTTGTGAAAGAGAAGTGAGAAACATCAACAATGTGTGACCCTCTGTAAAAAAAATGACTCTAAGCATAAAGTCTTTTCATTCTAGGTCAATCAAGCATCTAGTTCAAGATGCAGTGCAGGGATCAGGATGTCGATATAATTCCCAGAATGTTATTAGCTAATCGAAGGGTAAATCTTAACAGTAATAACAATAATACATGACTCCAGAGCTTCCCCTGTAAGAGTAATCTGATTTATATATAACCAAGCATGCCTATATACGCAGCTCTGTGTTGTTGTTATTGTACCTGTCACCTGCCACATAATGCTAATATGAACTTCCATGTGGTAATATAGCACTCCAGGGAATATGCAGCAATTTGGGACATGAGACTAAGCAGCTACATCTCTTACAAATAACATTAGAGAACCTACTATAATAAAGCTAATCCAGCTGAAATTTAGCTGACCATGTGATTAATACAGAGAAGCTATGGCTGTGGGCAACAACTCATTATGTCTTAAATTCCTCAAGTATACACTTGCAATAACCTTACAGAACATAAGATATGGAGTGTGTAACAAACATCAATATACCACAGTCCTGCTGTGCTACAGTGTAGTATACCATGATCAGTGTGCTCCTATGAATTCCAGTGTTTTGATTAATTATGTATTTGGAGCAAGATGCCAGCTGTGATGAACTGGGAAAGCCAAAACATCCAGAACTGCAAGATTTGCATTTATAGATGACTGCTGGCAAGCATACGTGTAGCAGGTGCAGATTTTTTCTCTCAAACACAGTCATTTATAATGAAGCTTACCTTCCAGTGGTGTCAACTCATCACTGAGTCCAATTATCACAAACAAATATTTACAGCACCAGGCAAATGTTTTGGATGTTATTTGAATGTACGAAAGTGCAGCAGAACAAATACTATTAAATTGTGTTAAATAACACACACCAGAAAATCATTTTTGAAAGGCCAACACGTCCTTAATCTGTAAATTTTTCATAAAGCTGTATGCTAAGAAGAAAATGCTAAGAAATGCTGTATTAATGCTAATGTCAGCTGCTCTCAAAATAGACAACAGCGCTGAACAAGGCTAGATTCCATTGGATTATCATCGCAGACAAATATAGCATTTATTTCAAGTATATATAAGTATGGTTTCTAAATTCAGTAAAATAAATAAAATCTGGCTCTGTAGTCCAGATTTACCTCTTCTGTTAATGTATCTCTGCAGATAATTCTCAATTTTTCATTATTGTTTTTAGCATGTGTCAAAGAACAATTCACACAGCCTCTGCAATAGAAATAAGGGTAATCCAATAATTATTTTTTAAAGCAAACATCTGCCTATACAGGCAAATATACAGCATACCAATATCCACCTACTCAGATTGAATTCCAATACAATTATCTATTGCTTTTTTGATGTCGTCAGTATCCTGAAAAAAAAAAAAAAAAACCTTAGTAGGTGTGTTAGAACATCTGGCTAGTACTGTTTCACCTATAAAATGAGCAGGACCATAAGAACTATTGAATAAGCACTTTTGTCAAAACGCTTGACTGCTTTCGAATATGAACAGATCCTGTAACAGCTGTGTTATCAAATTGTGTGCTGCCCCGCTGGGACAAGATACGGATATTATGACTTATTATAACAGTCTAAACCTACCATTTGCTTCCTAGTGATTGGCTTTTAAGTGGTATTTGCTGTTCTGGACAAAATAAGCAATTTTATATTATTTTCAAATGTAAAGCACAAAATTAAGATCAGGATCTGAATAATGTGCTGGTTTGTGCGAAGGAGCAGGATAGGTAAGCTTTTTCTGCAATGAAAGATGGTAATTTGGGGGGGATTTTGTTCTTCTGAAATCTGTTATATTCCTGAAAAGGGGATAATACATGAAGTGAAACCAAAGCATGGTGTTTCTTGTTTTCCATTTCACTGACAAGTAAAACTAGGGAGAGGTCTCTCAGCTGGAGTTTTATCTTTTGTAGCACTAGCTTATAACCTACACCACCCTTCATAAAATGTATAAAATTGCAGATAAAAAAATGCTAATTATTCTTTGACCCATAATAAACAATGATTCATACATGATCTCTTTTCCTAAAAATGTTGCTGGGAATGTATAACATATTTACAAGTGTATCGTATTTTAAAATGAATTCTGCATCTGCAGGTTAGATGACACCACATATGCACGACAGCACAGGTAGAGTCTACCACTTAAACAAAAATCCAAGGCAAACACTGAACAGGGTCTGGATTACATCCACAGGCTGTAAACCGCAAGCTGAAACGAACTTGAGTTATGCAGCAGGACAATGATCCAAAACACACCAGCAAGTCCACCTCTAAATGGCTGAAGAAAAACAAAGTGAAGACTTTGGATTGGCCTGGTCAATGTCCTGACCTGAATCCTATTGAGATCCTATTGTGACATGACCTTAAAAAGGCAGTTCATGCTCGAAAACCCTCCAATGTGGCTGACGCTTGATTGCAGTTGTTGCTGCTCAGGGTGGTCCAACCAGTTATTAGGTTTAGTTATTAGACTGCGGCTCACCCTGTCTTCCTGTCCTGTTCTGTTTCCCCCTTGTATGTTATTGTATGTATGTATGGGTTGATGGCTAATTTCACTGGTACTTGTGACCATGTGACAATAAAGGCAATTCTATTCTATTCTATTCTATTCTATAAATTTCTTTTGAAATTTTTGACCATACATTTCTCCAGTTTTTGGGAATCTTGTATATCATATTATCTGCCTTATTTCTAGTTTCTAAGTTAGTAGCATATTTACCACCACCATTATACTATTTTGGTTTGTATCCATTAATTTCTTTTTGTAGTTCAAATGAATATATTTCTTCAATCTGTTTCTTTTTCCTCCATATTTCTGCAAACATTCTGACATCAGGTCCTACTGCTCCGAGATGCCTGGCGCAAAGAAAAGCAATTACTAACACTCCTCAGGTATGTCACACAATGAGTGGGGTGGAAACTATATATGCCTAATTAAGTCAGCACAGTATCTTATATAGTGAAATAGCTTTATTTTGAAATCTATAAAGAGTAAGCACTGAAAGGAACTTGCAATAGTTTGGCAAGGCCAAAATTTAGACTGCTATAAGCGACAGCCTATTTATACAGTAGACAGACATGTGTATATCAATGTGTGAGATAGTGGTACAGTTACACTGTCCTGGCAAAAACACAACAGTTCTGCACTCCATACAGTATTCTACCCTGCTGTTGCATCCTCATTCATTTCTGAATGCACACAGCAGCTTCCTGCTTTTTTGGGGCTACTCTTCCATTTCCACAAGCATGATCAATAGCACTTCGCCTTCAGCCTGTCTGGCTTTCTTATGAAAGGAGAAACTAGCTAGGCTTGGCTGCCTGTTCGTGTAATCACAGTTCCCTCTGGAGCGTAAGCGTTTCTTGCACAGAGATGATGGTAGGCGTACAGGTCTGCTGTTTCTAATTTGCTAGATTGGGAATAATTGTTCTCATAATGGAATGTATTATATCCGTGTTACTCACTATGCGGTACATATGTTGGATCAGAAGCCCTGACTCACAATCAGCGTTCCATTTCATCCCAAAGGTGTTCAGTGGCATTGAGGTCAAGGCTCTGTGCACTTCCTCCACATCAAACTCATCAAGGACCTTGCTTTGTGTACAGGCGGACTGTCATGCTGGAACAGGGAAGCGTTTTTCTCAAACTGCTATCACAAAGCTTGAAGCATATAATTGTAAAATAGCTTTGTATGGTGATACATGAACATCATCCTTTACTTTAAAGTCCCCGAGCTCTTCAGTACAATCAGCTCTACTGCCAGTTTGTCTATGGAGACTGCATGGCAATGTGCTTGAATATACAACATGATTGTACTCTTTTATTATAACACAATGGAAGCGATTGGGAGTCAATAGCTATACACCTTCAAATTCCATGTGGCTCCATGTGCGTGGAGCTGTTTGTCAGGAGTTGGGCTCGACCCTTAGTTCTAGTGAAAGGAACTCTTAATGCTTCAGCATACTAAAGAATTTTGGACAATTTCATTCTTATGACTTTGTGGGAACAGTTTGATAGCCCTCTATTCCTGTTCCAACATGACTGTGCACCAGTGCACAAAGCAAGGTCCATAAAGACATTGATAAGCGTGTGGAAGAACTTCACTGGCCTGCACCTCAACTAGATAAAAAACACCTCAGGGATGAATCATCAGTGTCTGACCTCACAAAGGCACTTCTGGAAGAATGGTCAAAATTCCCATAAACGCATTCCTAAACCTTGTGGAAAGCCTTCTTAGAAGAGTTGAAGCTGAGGGTGGGGTGGATTAAGAATGGGATATCACTCTAGTTCACATGTGTGTGAAGGCAGGCAAGCGAATAATTTTGGCAATGCAGTGTATACACCTGTTAGCAATGGGTGTGGGAATCTTATAGAGTCTGTTCAGCACAGTTTCAACAAGCCACCAATGACACAAAATAATAAAAAAAACATTATGGAAAAAAAAATTCCACGCTGTTGTCATGCTGCAAAGATTTGTATTCATCCACCGCAAATGTCAAAGGCAAAGAGTATGAAAACCAAGCCACTACTTCTAGAACACAATGTTTGTAAAGGCTTATTCAGTTACACAGTTTTTGTTCACATATTCCTGCTGTCTCACCCCACTATGCGGCACAGTAAGCATTCCGCTTTGGTGTCACAGTTCAGAGCATAGCGTTCTCCTCTGAATGTGTTGACAGTGCTACAAGCACACTGTGTAAAATATCTATTCAAAAACTGACTGGCAGTGTGGCTGAGAGAAGAAGGCACACCATCCTACCTCCAACACATACCCATCCCACATTCCATTAGAGCTTCCAAACAAGGCCAAACAGATGCAATCCACTGACACAGCAGAGTACAGCAGTCTGAGTACAGCAGCCTGAAATGGGATGAGACTAGTGTCAGTGTCTGAGTGTCTGTGTTTATTTGGAATAGCTGCACACAGAAGTCAGCATTAAAAAGGTAATTTACACAGTTTTCTCCGACCACAGATTCAGACAATCCGCCAAGACCTGTCTGATATCTAGACTTCGCTTTCTATCAATTTGCACCTAACAAGTATTGGAATCTTAAATTCCACCAAAACCTGCAAGCCAAAATCCACATCAAACATTAAAGTGATGTAACCTCAAACAGACTTTCTTATGGGGTTTTTGACACTGCACTGCATACTGCTGTCATACATACAGGAAAAATATTTAACAGAAAAATTGACCCAAATACTTTGTATGATCTACTCTATCAGTATTTATTTTGTCCTCTGTTTATTTTTATGTCCTTTAAGGCTTCCTTACAATCTTACAAACAGCAAGTTACATCTGTGCACTTATAACAAGGCAAGTTCCCAAAGGATTTACTGGCATTTTTGCTCTCCATCAAAGAGACACTAATAATCACACAAGCAACCACACAACACACCTTAGCTGCCTTACACTTCTGAGCGTGCTCACGGTAGATTAGTGGCAATTGTTATATTGACTGAGGTGTGAGAACGTAATTGGTGCACATTTAAGGTGAAACTGAAGAATCTGAAGAAGGAGCTGGAGAGTAGAAAACTGACATTCGGCTTCATAAGGATCACTGCAGTTTACAGAAATGTACTGGAATTTAGGCACAGACAGGTGGAGTTACAGTTGCCACTTTTTGTGTCAGGAATCCTTAAATTTAGGGTAAATTACCAGAAGTTATACATTATTTATGAAGCAAATATTTAGTATCTTTCATTTCCATTTACAGTATATTATTCCCTGCACCTGTCTTTGTGTTCTACAAGCAAATCTTAGACACTGTTAGCCAATACAAACCCAGTTTTCGCCTATAAAGGAAACACTGCAAAGTAAGTTTAGACAGTTAGCTCGATAACTTTGTAGATCTGAGAGTAATATTTGGACAAAGAAACTATACAGATCACAAGAACTGATACTTCACCATACAGTCCAACTGCTCTTAATTTAAGCAGGTAATCATTTGTTTTCCTTTTCAGTTTTACAGTTTTGACCTGATAAACCACCAAAACCTTCCCCAACCGTACTTCTGTCCATCCTTTTGAAAGGGACCTGTCAGAAAGGATGTGTCATTGTCATGAAGTTGCTATTGAGTTAGAAGACCAAACAGGTAAGTAGGACATCTGAGATGTAGAGTTTATGGACTGATAATTGAGCCTAATGGAGCCTAAATTTGGAATTGCGATTCTATGGATAGCGAGAAACAAAGACACCTGGCCAAACATCGTTGTCTAGTTTTGGCTGATGAATATCTGGCAAAATAGAAGCGGTGGGAAGTATGGTTTGTTGTTTTGTCATACTATTGCTTTCAATTGAATTGTGCTATTTGGTAAAGCTCCACCCAGCATCCAGGTATGTCTCTCACCCTGAACTGAGAAGCACCGGGGGCAAACCTAGAGACATAAAAAGGAAAATCAATAACATTGTATTCGCTTGAGCGTCTCACATGGGAGAGCAATTTCACCACATATTCTGCTTCCACAAAACTGGCTGGCTACTCTCCTCCAACTCTACTTCTATTACAGACCTCTCCCTGTATCTCAGGCGTAAAGCAACATAATGAGAAAAACAGACAATATTTGTGATTCCTTATCTCAGTTATTACACATGCCAGAGGTGTATATCCATATGTGCAGCATGACTGCATGGGGCTCAGTTTCAATAGCAAAGGAAAGAATACTGCAGGATATTTATTTTTTCACTCGCTCTCTCTCTTTTCCACAATATCTCTCCTCCTGCATCTAGCCACGTGTCACCTTAATGGACCTTTATGGAGTGAGTTGGGACAAGAGATGAGTATGTAACTGTCATGTAGTTAGGATACTAATTACAGAAAAAAGTAAATTATAGGATTACGGATTCATTTCAAACATACGTTGATTACTAGCAGGACAACATTAAAATCACTGGTGATATTGTGACTCTGTCTGTCTGTCCTTTCTTTGTTTATCTCACCAAGCTAAATGGATTAATCACAGCCTGTGCATCTAAATCTGGATTAATCACAGCCTACAACAAGTTAGCTGCAGCTGCATGGTTTTGTGAAGCTAAAACTTCAGAAAGCCTACCAAGCAAGACAAATGGCATTAACACCACAAACAAGACATACATCTATCTTTCAGCTTTTTCTCCCAATGCAGTCTTTTTCTTCTCCACTTCTGGCTCCAGATGTGTATATTGTCGTTTGAGACATGATGAACCTGTCGCACTTTACCACATACTTAAGCAACTTTGGCAATATACTGGTACAGTAATAACAGCTGCAAGGCTATATGCTTATGCTTACTTTGCTGAATGTGTAGAGCTGGTATTGCTTACAGGACAAAGTATAAATATAAAGCTGAGTGAGAACAATATTCCCATATTTTTATCACAAACTATGTACTTGATTTGAAAACCCCAATAAATCAACCAAATTATTTAATGACTTTTTAAATGTACTGACACATTGCACACATACATCACATACACTCGCCAAAGAGCACCTACTCATTCCCATACACCCACTCACTCATGTACTTCTATAATTATAATGTGGCAGCAGTGCAAAGCATAATATCATGCAGATACAAGCCAGCAGCTTCAGGTAATATTCACATCAGTTGACTGTGACACAATTGTTGGTGCCAGATGGGATGGTTTGAGTATTTCTATAACTACTGATCTCCTGGGATATCAACGCACAACAATCTTTAGAATAGTGTTAAATACTCAGAAAAGGGCACAAAAGAAAAAACACCCAGCTGCAGTTCTGCGGAGAGAAACAGCCTGTTAATTAAAGAGGTCAACCAACAACGACTAGACTGGTCCAAGTTTACAAATAGGCCACAGTAACTCAGATAACCACTATGTACAAATTCTCTATTTTTTAAATACATTTATAAACAGCCATCATTTTACTATATTTCTTTTCATAGTTAAAGCCATTTAGATCAAAATGGCTAATATTATGAAATACATAGGACTGTAGAAGAGGCCACCATGTGCATGGCTAACTGAGATCGTGTCAAGAGTGTAAACGAGAGCACCACCAACATAATACAAATATCAAATATCAGCAAAAAATATAGTCCTGTTCAGCACCAAGCCTGAACTAGTCACACCTCCCATGTTTGGTCTGGAGCTTTGGACTTTTAGGTTTGGTCTAAACCAAAATAGCAGGTGTGAACGGTGCCAAAGGATGAAAACTCGGTCTGACTAAAAGATGCGGTTTCTGTCTGGATCAAACGAAACTATGGCTCTGTTAATTTGAAAGCACTTTCTTGGAAGGTTCCCTTAGACCAATTTCAGGAAGCTGGGACAGACTGCCATCACCCATTAAACAACAGAAGAAGAAACAGAACTGAAAAGAAATAAAATGAGCTGTGGTCATACATGAGAAGAGGAGGAGGCAAGTTTCAATACAATTTGGTCCAATAAAAAAGGTCAAGTTGAAAAAACACAAACTATGAATCTTATAGCTTCCATACGGAGAGGATGAGAAAGATGACATGACGGGGCCGATGAGAAAAGCAGTACATAAATATATGTTTAATATATGACATCTGTGCAAAAAAAAGAATGCCAGGCACGCACCCCCTAAATGTGGCACTTTATTCAAAATGAAGGAATTTGCTAGGCAAGTTTGCTTCTAAAGGCACGTCTATAAGAGATCTATCACAGAGAATGTTGAAACAATGAGAGAACTTCAGGTTCGGACCTTCAGGTGTAAAAATGCACCTAGTTGTTTCCAGTTCAAATATTCTAGTCTCTCTGAACATTATGAAGCTTCCAGCTTTACTGCTAAAATAAAAGTATTACATAATAAATTATATATAAAGACATATATAATTAATTACATTTGGGTTAATTTACCTCCCATATTGACAGGCTTGACTTTGAACCTCAAACAAGATTAACTTTTCATCCAGTTCAAATCATAATAAAGCATCTCTTCTGCTACTACACAAATGAATTGAGTCTAGACTACTACAGCACTACATTCATACAGGTGTGCCCATTTTTTTGTCATTATGACTGCAACCAAAAAATAAATTAATTAATAAAATTAAGATCAAATGTTGAGAAACTGTACCTGCCATGGTTGAGATGCCTAAGATCACTCCTATGGACAGCTCGATCTGTGTTCCCTGTAAACAAAGACACCTGTGATTAGTTTTTAAAAGGCTCAGCTACACTGAAATACTCACCCAATGCCTTCTTTGTATCAACTGAGCATTGTCTGACTCCTGTCAATCCCCTAGAACTGTCAAGATGAAGTGCTCAAATTAAAATCAAAGTGGTTCAAGTGTAAAGAAGCACTTTATACTGACTTACAATGAGTGAAGCTCATGCATAAATGAGCTTGAAGAGCTGTGCTGAATGAAGATAGATAGCAGTGACATTAAATGCTCAAAAAAAGACATAACTTGAGTGCTTTATCGGGAAAACCTGAGGAAAACCCATGAGACCACCTACTGGACCTCTTATCAGTGTCTGGCTGAGGCATATTCAAAAGCTTGAAAATGAATGTGTCATTTTGACAGCCACAAGCAGCTCATATTTCTTTTTCATACAACCTAAAATAGTCAATTTGCCTTTACTGTTCACTTTAAAATTTAACTTACTGCAACAATCATGATGGCATTGTCCAGGAAGCCAAAGCCGATGAAGGGGATAGCATTGTGGAGTAGCACTGCAAGAGAAGAAGACTATAATTAGCAAAACCAGAAGAGCTTTGATAACTGCTGTAACAACATACTTTACAAATGCACATTCTGACATTAATAATTTGTTGTGGCTTAAATTTTCAGGTTCTCTAAACAACCACCATTATTCAAGAAGAATGCTTAGCATTCAAGGAACACAACAGCTCATATTAAAACTGGACATGCTGCAGAAGCCACTCCCCAAATACTCAGCAGGATGAACTCTGAAAGCCCAACATATTGACCACTGTGCTCCTCAATATCCTCTCCAAATGAGAGGGCTCAAAGAGGCTTAGCTAAATATGGAAGCCACTCAAGATTGAGGGTCAGGGCTAAACTTGTTGGGCTGTACTGGAGAGAGAGGGAGTCTATTATATGCTATGGGTTTGACTGTGATGAAGCAGGACTACTTTGCGGTACACTTATCACTCAGACAAGACGTATTATGCTGTAATCTTATTACTAATTTCCTCAAATGTTACTAAACATGCCTGAGACATTCTACTGAAGTACAATTTATTTATATTTATTTATTGATTTGAAGTAATAGAGAAGAATTTACATGTAAATTAGATGAAACATTATTGTTGTGTCTACAGGTTTGCTTTGACTCATTTTATGTAACTAACTGTGTAATTACACAATCACATTTAAATAACTGTGGGTAAACAACATGCATGCAAATGTCAGGCCAATGTGAAGTTTCACAACTGGTTAAGATGAATGTAGGTTCTTCCTAACGTGCTGACATTTCTGACAGATTGTTGCGTGGTTCCTACCCACAATTTGACACTATTAATGTCCAGGCACAGGCTATGACTCGCACTATCACACAACTCCCCCAGCACTGTTTTTTCTGAGTATGCTTTTACACTGCACTTTGATTAAATGAAGATTAAATAAAGTTCAGTAACAACTCAAGACCTCTAAGTGTGAAGTGGAACATATTAACTAAATGAAACTCATTTCCTATGACATTTTCCCCCCAAGAATGCACTTCTGTTCGCCAGGGTACCAAATGTGCTGTGCAGGTTCACAGGATCATTACACTAACCACCACAGATAAGCACCATTCTAAAAAACAGATTCACTGTCTGTAAATCTACAAAATTAGACTGAAAGATAACTCTGAAATGAAACAGCTTTTTGCTACTGTGGTTTGTGTTCATGTTTAACAATAGAAGTATATGAAAAATCATGTGACCGCCATGCACCCTTCAGGGAAAACTCCACAGATCTAATTGCTTGATTAGAAACAGATACAGGTACTTGACCTGGGTGTGGATAGTTCTGGGTTTAGGTTAGTAAGCGTAGCATGCTGTGCTGCTATACTAGGTGGAAAAACAGTATTACCTAGAAAAGGCGATGAGAAGTAAAGCTGGTCTTAATTTTCTGAATACATTAATAATACAATACATAAACGCTTTCATCTAACAATCTAAGTTTCATTGTCACTTAATCTTTGAGAAACAAGTGATACTAGACTCTAGATACTAGGCGAGTTTTTCAATCAGCTTGAGCACTATTTTGTAAGTAACGGCACAAAAGCCCAATATGGTCCAACAGACCTGCTTAGAAACACAATTCCGATATTTCTAGAGTTGACCCCAACTCTTAACTAAAGCCACTGGAGTTGGCCAAGAGCTGACACTCAGACACGCTAGAGTCACAGTCTGGCTCCTGCTCATGTGGATATGTTGGTATTTCTCAACAAAAATAGCTGGAATATTTAGAAACATGACCCAGGACTCTTTTTAAATGTGCTGGGTTAGCCAACACACGTAGTCAGAAGATGAGAAAAAAGTTTAAAAGCTGTCAGTTACAGACGTTATGGATCGATTGTTGTTTACATTATGCATATGCACTATGCATATCCATATGACCTTCAAACTTGCCCCAACCACATATCTAATGATATGCAGTAAATGTAAGTAAAACGAATACATTGCATAATTATTATCTTGTATGTTAAGCTACGTTGTTTCCGTTAACTAAGCCTAAAACCTTGTTTTTTATAAAACCCAGTGTTGTGTTTGCTGTGTAAGCTGTGTCTGTAATTTTTGGTTTGCTAGTTAACAATTAATTGCAGATTATTCATTTTGCCCATTCATATCCCTGCTTTGTAATGAACTGCACACATTATTATGCTTATGTGTGCAGAAAAACAAGTCATGTTCTGGAAGAACGATAGGGGTTGGGTAAAGAGTGGTCTGTTTAGCCCAGCTCAGTCTTCCTGTGCACTTACACCCAACTTTGTCTGCCATTTCACAGATAAGAACATAGAAACTCCTTGGCCAAGTGAGGTGCAGGGCAATTACAGAGAAATGTGTTTGTGGAATGCAAAAATGGGCACATACTTTCTTCCTCACACTCATACACACATACACACACACACACACACACACTCATGCATAAACACTTACCATATCTCAGCTGAGCTGCAGTTGGAGGAGCCATTTCCAGCTGCTCTGTAAGGAGAGAAAAAGAAAAAAATGCTCACATCATCTCCTGAGACATAAATGTGAAGCGGGACCTTGGAGTCATTGGTGGGCAGTAGACAGAGCGTGAGGGCAGCGAGGGCAAGGTGAATTAGACAGCTCTGACTGCAAGCTGGACCCGCAAGAGACAAACACACAGCTGAGCAGCAGACACGTCGGAGACCAGTCTGAGCTAAACAGATGAGCCTAGTCAAATGACATCAATGCTCACTATAATGATCAGACTTATTCCAGTGACTGAATCACTAATTAGGTGCTTAAAGCTTCATCTGAGCTTTTAGCTACAGGACCAGCTAAATGGAGTGCTTTTATTTTATTTGTTAATTCATTGATTTATATATAGCACTGAGCTGTCATCAGATACTACTCTTCATTTATTTCATCTCCAGTCAAAAAGCCCATTAAACACAAGCATATGTATACAGAAGCTTCAACAGCTAAATAGAATATTACTTTTGACAGATTTTGGCAGTTTTGCCTTTGTTACTTTAAGGAGACTTGCTTTCTGTTGTTTTAATGGAATTTGCAAAGTTCTTAGGAACTGTATTTTTTGGTTCTCATGGTAACCTTAGGCACATTCAGGGATGTGGGGGTCTGGACTTGGGGGTGGTCAGTTCACTGAGCTAAGCTGCACTTGCAGCACGTTTTTCCTTTTCTCAGTAGCAGCTTTTTGACAGTTACACATCCTTTCAGGGCCAAAGAGTTGTTTTGTTTTATTTTACAGTGGACGAATAGATGGATTTCTTTTAAATGTGAAAACCACAGCTAGATATGATCTCAACAGTACTGTTTATCTGATGGTGACAGCTCTATTGGTTTCCAGGTCTTTAGAATTTTTCTATATACAGTAATTTCATAACTCCACTGACTGTTTGATATCTATATGAGAAAGTCAGAAAGAAGAATTGCAAATACAACTGACCTACACCTAACCTCAGAGTGCCTGTGACAAATGCTGGCTCATTTAAGTCCATCTTTCTTGTAAAAACCATAGAATTCCTATAATAAATAAATAAATACATTTGGATAACAAATAAGGTCTGTAAACAAATATTGCTATAACATATGGGCTAAATAAGTATTGGCAGCAACTCAGACGCTGAAATACCTGCTTAAGTGGAACTTCATGCATGACACTCTACTTTCTAAACATCAGACAGATTAACTATTGCGATACAAATAATGTACATTGATACATTCATGCTATATCCCTTAGCCCCACATATAAGAGCTCCTTCTACTTCATATAAGAAATGAAATAGCAAGCTGAGGTAGATTCAAAACCACTACAATACATCTACTTATTGGCCAAATGAAGTTTACTGGAGATTAATATATAATGTCTAACAAATCCTACCTTATTAGGTGGTGTTCTGATTCAGGGGCTTTTAATCACTTTTCAGTTACACTGCGTTACTTGTCAGTTATGGAGACATTGGAGAATGTGTGCTCATACCAACCAATCCAGATATAAACACTGCAAGGACTTGACAGGAAATAAATAATGCATGCCCTCACCACTCACTTTATTTGAAACAACAACCTTGTACTTCCACTAACTGGTCATTTTATGAGCACCACTTACTTTATAGGTCTGCTACATAGATGTGCAATTACAGACTGTAGCCCATCTGTTGATGCACAATTTATTGTCAGACTCTTTAATCCATTTATAATTGGCAAGTTTCAGACCACAGGTCCGCTTGTGATTCGGTACTTTTTGGGTGGTGGAGGATTCACAGCAGTTACACTGATATGGTAAAGGTCTAGAGGTAAAGTATGTGGTGCTGACATCACATCTAGTTTGAGAGTGGAAAATGTTACTGACTGTCAGTTTAAAATCAACGAAATCATTGATTGCTCCAAAGTATTCAAACAGACATTGTTTATTTAATATATTTTTCTCAGATTGGGCCCCACTGTTTGGCATGTTCATGAGAATAACTTGGCTACAGAATGCCCAACACAAACTGCATCAAGAGATGAGGTACGTGCTCCAACTGTACATCAGCAAGATGGCGCTACAAGACAACATAACTGCTGATTATATATGCACACAGTAATTGGGCTACAGTGTGTAATTGTACTCCAGCACTTTTAGGTTTTTGTGACACAAATGCAGAGACATCAAAGAGTTTACTTTTGGTTCTATTTCTACATATTTCTACACCACAGGTATAGAACGGTTTTCTTCAGTTATATTTGCTGCAGGGGAGATGTAAAGACGATGAAAAGACATTCAGTCCACTTCAGCTTTAGCTGCAAAAAAAATAAAAATGAGGTGCAGTCACATCTAACAAGGGGAATAAGAGATAAGCAGTTTTGGATCTGAGCATGTGCTGCTATAAATAAGTTATGAACTCAGAATTCAGGCATTGTTTTTCATTGGAAAAGGCTTTTGCAGACATAGCCTTTTCTTTCCTACCAGAGATGGCAAGCATACATGCAGGCAGTGAGGCCTTAATTAGGTACGTTTCCTAATGATCAGCCACCCTCAAATTTACATGGGGACTTTGCAGACAATGCTGCATACTGAGAAATGTAGTTCGCAGATATGCAGAAATGGTTTCTTAAAATTCAAGTCACTTGAGGTCATATCTTTCATTTTGGCATTCCTATTGATTCCTTTTATTTAAAACTGATAGCTCCCACCACAGACTGTAGGCTACTCATTCTTCTGTGGCCAAGGACTATCCATCATTTAGGACACAGGGCTTAGCCCATTCGAAGCTATGCGTCTGTTGAGTTCTCAGCCATATGCTGATGCGGCCTCCATTAAAATGTCTAACTGCGGATGTTTAATGCCACTCATGGCAATTTAGAGCTATTTAAGCATCCCTATTGCTATAGAAAGATCGAAAGTTGCTAGATTTAAAGTGTGTATTGATTGTTAAGTGCTGCCTCCAAGGAATCAAGCTGCTTGTAAACCACATTTAGCCTTTGGTGTTCAAATTCAACACCTTCCTACCACTTTGTCTCAACAGTAAGAGCAGCAGACAAGCCTGGGTAAAAAACGACAATTACTTGATATTCCTATGAAATAAGAACAGAAGTCACGCCGGGGATTCTGGAGAGTGCTTGCCTGTGTTCTTTGTGCACACTGTCTCATGACTGCTGCAGAACAAAGAGCTGACTGATCAGATGCCTGGATTGGCGCGATCCTACACTAACTACCCACTCTGTACCCCGAGAGCATGGAACATCCGAGCTGCTTTGCAGATGAAGGAAACGCTGATTCCTGCTGTTCATTGTTGGCTGCTGCACTACTGCGGTGGTGCAATCAGTGCTGCTGCTCTCCCTAAACTAAAAGTAAGAGTGTGTAAGACAAATTAAGAAAGTTTCTATTTTAAATAGAAACAAAGTTAACTGAATGGCCCTTGATAAGGTAACATGAATCCTTCATGTGTTTAAAATAGTTTAAGACATAATACAACTTACTGTGAAGTATAAACAAACCTTCACCATGTAGCTGAATATTATAGAACATATTTTTAGCCAGCAGGTGCCAAGTTCTAACTTCCCCTTAGACTCCAGCTCCCCTTTACATTAACACTCATCGTGCAGGTATACTACAACATGTTCGCAATTTCTGTCGCTTCTATTTGTAAACATATCCACAGTTTGAAACAGAAACTAAAACTTTGAGGATCCATATACCTGCCTGATGTACTTGCATGTAGGGTTGAGTTGAATTCTGTGGGGCAGTCCAAAGTTATATAGTTCACAGTAAGTCATGTTAAACCTCATAGATAAGCCTGCATAACCTTTATGAGAATGTGGATGAAGAAGTTGAGAGAAGTTTGTTTAAAGAGAAGATTTGGGTGACTACTTTGACTTCTAGGGCTTGTTAGCAAAGTACAAGGGGTTGGACAATGAAACTGAAACACCTGTCATTTTAGTGTGGGAGGTCTCATGGCTAAATTGGACCAGCCTGGTGGCCAATCTTCATTAATTGCACATTGCACCAGTAAGAGCAGAGTGTGAAGGTTCAGTCAGCAGGTAAGAGCACAGTTCTGCTCAAAATACTGCAATGCACACAGCATTATGGGTGACATACCAGAGTTCAAAAGAGGACAAATTGTTGGTGCACGTGTTGCTGGCGCATCTGTGACCAAGACAGCAAGTCTTTGTGATGTATCAAGAGCCACAGTATCCAGGGTAATGTCAGCATACCACCAAGAAGGACGAACCACATCCAACAGGATTAACTGTGGACGCAAGAGGAAGCTGTCTGAAAGGGATGTTCGGGTGCTAACCCAGATTGTATCCAAAAAACATAAAACCACGGCTGCCCAGATCACGGCAGAATTAATTGTGCACCTCAACTCTCCCTACACCATACACCATACTAATAAATGATTGTGGTCTAAAACCAGGTGTTTCAGTTTCATTGTCCAACCCCTGTAGTTGTTTGTAGCACAAGTGCTAAATTAAAGAAGCAAAACCTGGGCACCAAACGTGTCCTGGCTGATCAACTAAATCTGTGTTAAGGGGAAATGATGTAAACTGGCTTTTTAACACAACCATTTCTTTAAAAGCCGCTTTGTTGCTTAGTTAGCTAAGGAAGTTACAGAAGCATTAACCAATAACTAAAACTAGTCCCCAAATAAAAGCAACAAATAGCCTATCACTATTATGAAATTGTATCTGAAGACCAGTTATAAATAACTGCAATTACAGGTGGAACTATGTTTCCTGTTAACTCTGTGCAGCTTTCAATGTACCAGTCTAAATGAGCTGATTCAATATTTTACCTCCTATCAATGTTTATGCAGGTCGTTGTGCCCTCAAAAATTGCTTACTACATTGCTGTCTACAATTGCGCAGCCTCATGAGTAAGGTCAAGCAAAAATATGCTGTTTTGACAATGAACATTTATGCAAAAAATCAGTAATTCGACTAGTATATGTGTTAAAACATTAGAAATACATTCTAATTTGATATAAAATAAACTATTATTAACTGCAAAAATAACCAAATAAATGCATTTAACACTTTCTTTTATTTATACTTATTTGCTTTAGCCAGCAACCCATTAGAATTTTACTTGTTTTACCATACAATTATGCAAGAAATAGCAACATGCCAGTAGGCCAGTCACAACAGCTTTTCCTCGATACTGGTGACAGCTTATAAAAATTGGTAAAGTAAGCTCATGGAGGATTATACTTGAAAATGCCTGGCAAATGCTTGTAGTGTACCTCTACTACAAAAATCTGAAATTTAATGTTAGACAGGTGATATCAATTCATGACAAAAAGCCCACACAAAAATGGGACTGGGTTAGAGCTCACTGTAAAAACATCATGCAGACCTCTGGTTCATGCCAGCCAAATCCAGGTGGAGGTAGGGGGATAAGATTGGATGGATAGGATGGATAAACTAAAGGATTCCTAAGATGGATAGGCTAAAGCCAAGCCTATTTAAAACAAGGAGAGGTAAGACACACTACTATGGCACAAACCTCACTTTGGACAAAAGTTATTCTGCAGAAATATGGCTTTTTAAAAGATCAGTTCAGTTGCACTGGTCGAGCATTTCCAATCCACTGGATGTAAGACAGAAGAATTCATTCTCCAGCGAACCACCTTAAATGAAACAGAGAAGTCTCCTGGTGCCTTGTGTCACAGTTTCGCAATCTTGCTTCTACACTTTAGCACTTTTGTACGCTTTAATCAGCCTAACTGCCTCTGTGAAAGTGAACACAGCTCTTTGTGACAGGGCTATTGACCGACTAAAGGGCTCCATCCAAGCTATTCAAAAAGGTTGTAATATGATACCACATTACTATGAGTCATGTCAGCAAGAGCAGGCTACCTCCCTAGTCACATGACTAAGTAGTTCTGCTGGGCTATCTCATTTCCCCTCTGACTAAAATCGGCCACCAGACAATGACACACCCCGTCTTTAATCTCTCCGAGGCTCTACCCACCGCCTTTCATTAATGCCTCTGGGAATTAGGTAGTGCATCCAGCACAGGAAGCCTAATATGTCTGGAAGACACTGCTAGCACAGAAGCACTAATGCAATGTATACAGGAAGAAAGGAAGCTGTTAGGAAAAGTAAAGAGGGCAGGCATTTAATCACGGCAGAACTGAATCACAGCACTACTGTCATGTGAGGCTGCAGTCAAATGCTGGCAAGGTCTTAACATCCCCAAAAGCAAGACACGAGAATGAACCTAGTAAGAAAACACCAAACATGGAAAACAGACAGTGAGTTAATTCTGAGGATGTTTAACCAAAGCACATTGTTTCATTAACACAACAATTAGTGTTGGAGGAAGAAACATGTTAAATGTGCCCACTGACTACTGACTCACTGACTACATGGACTCCTACCATATATATCCACCTACAACTAGAGACGGCATTCTTTCTGTTGCCATGTACATGTACAGAAATCAAATAAAATTTGTTCTGGTTTCTAAAATGATTTTTCATTAAATCATTACAATATTCTATAAAAACTCTTGGTCAGTGTTATCTCTCTTAATCCACAAGGGGGTTCTACTGTATGTAAATCACCAATTGTCCCAAAATGCACAGGATGTTTGGATTAGCGAAGGGTGTTTCAGCTATTTCCGCCTAGGCAGATCAATCGGCCCAGCTCACATATAAAAGACGTCTCTTTCAGCTTACTAACAGCTGTTCATTTAGTAGCACTGTCAGTTTTCTGTTGTCTAATTAGTTAGACTATGTAGCATTTCAGTTTTTAATAAAACCATAATCTATTTTTAAATTAGCAATCCAACAAAAACTGCATTGTTGCATTGATCTTTGAGAATGATTTTATGTATAAAATCCTCATGTTGGTGATATTAGCTTAAACGCAAACCATGCCACCAAAAGACCCACCAAAGCACTAGGGTCCAGCATTCAGGCCTGTACTGTTCTAGTGGTGTATGCCACACATGTACTCGCCCAGTCCTGCAGAATATAGTGAAAGATGACTGTCACTTTTTTTCACAACTTTGTTAATCAATGCTTTTACACCACCAGATTCTCAAAGGTGTGTTCATCTTTGTAATAAGGGGCACTGAAACTCTACTGTGATCTTCCTTTCTATGTAGTTGAGGACAGACTGTTCTTGCTGACAGTCTGTTCATATTCTCGGTCACCTGAGAAACAGTTGCTCTTGAGCTGATGCACACGCACCATGGCCATCCAATGTGTGCATTCAACCACAATTTCCAACCTATTTAATGATGTCAAGATCTAAATGCAGACGTCACATTAGTCACTATTAAACCATTAGTTAGCTGTGAAGCTCCTGTCTTGCAGGCCCCAATAGACCCCGCTTTTAGAGTCACTTAGATGTTTTCCAACAGCCTTCTTGTTCCAAAATTGAGGTCATGTGGGTCTGCTCAGTATTTTTACGCATCTTACAGAGCATGGTAAGATGTTAATTGCCTAAAATAACAGTTCCTCCCATCTGGAAGCATCTCGCACTCAGTTTTCCTTAATATTTTGAGGACAGACTTTCAATTAAAGTGAAGGTTGTATAAATATACTATATGGCCAAACGTATGTGAACAACTGATCATTTCATTTAAATGAATTGTTGCACACCCCATTTGGTAAAACCATGCACAGAGTTACCCTCTTTGCTGTTGTAACAGTCTTTTCAACAAGATGTTGGAGCATGCTTATTCAATCAAGAGAGCATTTGTGAGGTCAGGCACTGACGTTGGATGAGACGGTTCACAAACAACGTTCAAAATCATCCCAAAAGTGTTCAATGGGGTTGAGGTAAGTGTGAAGGCCACTGGAATTCCTCTACACCAAACTAGTCAGACCATTTCTTTATGAGGCTTACGTCACAGAGGAATAGCCATGCCAGAACAGGAAAGGCTCTTCCCCAAACAGTTGCCTCAAAGGTAAAAACAATAAAATGATCTAAAATCTCTTTGGATAACATGGCTCACTATGACTTATATGTAGTTATGTAGTTATACATTTGTTTTACTTTTAAAATTGAGATATTATACATAATATATAAAAATTTAGATTACAGAGACTATAAATTGTATAACGTTTCTTTATCACACGCTCCAGTTTCCTCTGAGGCTTATCAGCAAATTATGAGAGATCAGCGATAATGCTGAAACTACTGGTCCCTGTCATAGCCTTGCACTGGAGATATGTAGAAAATCATTCAGGCCTTAAGCAGGGTGAGGCACTGATCACCTTACTTTGTGAATGTTGCCGCACCTGGCCTTTAACAGCACAATTTGACAGAAGTAAACCCGAGGTAAAGGCTAGAGTTTTTTGTATGGTTTCAGCAGATCAATTCCATACCTGTACAAATCAATACGGAGCAGGGCTTTGCCATATTGACCCCAAAAAGGCACTTGTCATAGTTTATTAAGCATCATATTCATATTCGACCCTTTCCAATGCAAGTGCCACAAGCATATAAGGACAACGCCATGCATGCCATATGGAGAAGAACTCACGAATAGAGGAGAATGAAAGACAAAAAAGGCAATCGTCTGGACGCTGAAGTATAAAGTGCAGCCAGAAGGGACAGATGGGATTTTCCTTAATTGAATCATAACTTTTAGCCTTTCGCAAAAAGAGAACAACCAGGGCCTGTAGTGAGACATTCAGCCATCTCCATCTGCACTCACAGTTAGCTTCTAATGAGCAGCTTAGAAGCCTGTTTGAGTATGTGTGTTCTGATGAACAGAAAAAGCGGTAACAGATAAAGAACATTTGCATTCAGATGAGCTCATTGTGTGTTTGCTTTGCCTAGGATTGTAATTAACAGACAAATCTAGAACACCTTTTTCCAATTACGTCTGTAAAAATAGAACTAATCTCCATTCAGAATGGCCTAAAAGACATAAAAGTCCCAAAATTTGCACTTCTTTAAAACATCCTGAATATGTAGACATTTCTTTCTTTTCATCCCTGGAGTTTCATGATATTAGGACTAAGAAAGCAATTTAACCAAATGATTGCCTTTAAACACACAGACCTTCCTAGATCTTTAATAAAAGGCTTTGTTTACTCAATAACACAATTTCTGTCTTACTAAAATGTGAGAGAACCTGCCTTGTGTCCTCTACCGCAGTAACACAATCAGTAACCAAAGTAATAAAGGCTAATTTAAGTGTTTTCAGAAGCCTATTTGTGTGGACTGGCTTCCATTGCTGCGGTGTGGACTAGGAAGACGAAGAGAGTGGAAGGAAATCAATAGCCCCCTGGTTACAACACAGCCAGAGGGATGAGCTTGTGCATCAATCTCGGACAAATCCATTATAGCAGGCTTCTAGACATACTGTGCTGGGTGGAAACAATATAAAAGCAGAAGAATGGTCGAGGAACGTAAAAAATCTGCCAGCGCTCAGGAACAATATGGAAGCAGAAGAATTTAGTGATATATGGTGATCTAAATCTGTTAGTGCTCAGAGACTGTGTAACAGGATTATTTATCTTACTAATGTACACTCAGGGACCTTCAGAAGCACACACACACACACACACACACACAAATCTTAATGTAAAATGAGCAAACATCAAATTCACAGACAATTTTGCTAGTCATTAGTTTCATCTATGGTGTATCTGTACAATTAAATACAAGAGTAGGAATGCATGTAAATGTGAGCATAATAAAAGTGCTTAACTTGTAGTTACCTAGCCAACCATATAATCTAGATCATCTATAATACAGGGCTTGCACAGACGAGCTGGTTTTGCTGATTGGATGATGATACTCTGAGTTGGATGTTCTCTAGCAGCTGACACCTAAGAGAAGACAATAGGTGATGAACTTGGTGATTTTGGGGACTTGTATCTCTGGTTTCTAGGCTAACAATTAAAGTTTAGCTTTGTTCTAACATTCTTCTATCTAAGCTAGAGTGCTTTAAAGATCAGATATGAAAATGTGTTCCTAAAGACTACAATTAAAAGAGGTATGTGTTGTTGGAGAGGTGGCATAACACTCTATAATACTGCACTGTTTAAAGTCTGTTACTCTGTTTTTTTGGAAAGTCATGGCACTTTAATGTCATTCACATGTTTGGGGTTCCCCGGACAAGGCCGTCTAGAAACATCTAAGTCGGACACAAATTAGCAAATTCCGGGATCTGTATCTCAATATTTTGGATTTTTTAACATTTTTAAAGTCTGTTGTAAAACATTTCTTTCTCCTGTGGTTGAATGCATTGAGGTATACTTCATGTCAATGATATGTAAATTAGGTACACTTAGCTGGCGTGTGAATGACCATTACAGGTGGTTTCAGCATACAAAACGGGTCATGTATCAATGTCAAAACTCATATTGCTGAGATTTGCAGATTTAGAACTCTTGGCAGATCTAATCAATTCTCTAAAGGATAGGATGGCCTCTCAACCAAATCATTTAATCAACTAATGCTCTATATCTAGACAAACAATTATCTATGAGACACTTTTTTACCCTTCTTAGGACAAAAAAAAAAACTATTAAAAATAAAAATATTACACTGCTTTAGGCCATGATGATATTTGGTAGAAAGTAAGGTAATGTACAATAACTTTGTACAATTCCATTTACCCCCAAAAATCTTAAGTCTTCCACCATACATTTTTACCTCTTAAAATGATTTTATTCGAAATCTTTCAGAAAGAATAGTCAATTGAGCCTAAAGCATTACTTTGGTAAGCATGAAGCAGTTTAAGCAGTTTAAGACTTCATCCAAATCAATAAAGTCCTTCAGATTACCAAGAGCCATATTCTTCATCTATTTAAACCTCACAAACCATTAAAGGGCCAGCGTCAGTAAAAACTGAATTTGTTATATTATGTAAATACTGCGTAATCTTTTAAAACACACAATTTACTACCCAGTCCATACCTTCACATATTCACCTTTTCAACCCCACCCACTCATAGTGACGTTATATAGAGCGGTTCAGTCTGGACTGATTTTAAACACATAGCACCACTAGTGTGTCTGTGTGTCAAAATATAATGATATGTATTCTTGCGAATTGTGGTTTGATATCTCTGCCTTCAACCACTGCTAGTGCAATGCCGGGCATCCAATTGGACTAGAGTAGTCTTAAACACATAGTAACACAATAACAGACTGTTTAATTTTGAAGGTTGAAGAGAGTTTGGAAAATGGTCATAAGTGTGGCCGCTTGATACAAATAGCCACATAACAGTTATAAATGGAAAAACAAACTAATAAAAATGCAGGTTATGGGCCCTGGACCATCATGGCTTCTAAAGTAAACGGTTTGGTCTGTTTCTAGTATGTTACCTCTGCTTGACCTGTGTGATCCAGAATGTCATACTTTTCATTTGTGTTAACAGGTTAGAGCACACTGTGACTGCAGAGCAACTGTGCATCAAGAGAACAGACATTGAGCCTATTTGTGGGAACAGTGGCTAAAAAAGGTGAAACAAATAAGAGCACACAGAAATTCAGGACATTTCTTGGTACATAGTCATTTTAGGCTGGATCTACAGACCTGAATGCAAAACAGCTCTTCTTAAAAAGGCTCATTTTGATAAAAAGCTATACTTTCTAATATTTTGGAAGCTGAAGGCCTCTGTAGTGGGAATGTGTTATGGAATGCAGTGTATGATGGGTTTGAGGCCTAAACATAGAGCCAGATCTTTTTAAGCCTGTGTGTGATAATCCAATATGAAATAACTGACTACTTTACAGGGTGACTTGCTGGAGCGTACATTCACCATATTTTAGCATATTGGGTTTTTTTTGGACTCTGTTGTCTGTATTGGTCTCCAACGCAAATGCTGTATCTGTGAACAGACAGCATGTGCAAACGGTTGCGTCATGCGAGGTTTTAGACTTCCAATCCTATTTAGGACTGACTGTATCCTGATGGCACCCTGATGGAACAAGATGAGAAGCTGATGATGTTAAAAGTTGTCCCGTCTCAATGATGCAATGTCATACTTCATTCTAACCTGGTCATGCGCCTGGTCATGCGCCAGTGGCCACAAAGGAAAGTTTCCTATAACACAGCAGCGTCAGTTTTCTCACAGATTTGAAATTTAGGAGAGCCCAGCAGACGTGGCACAAATAAAGAAAAATGGGTAAGAGGTAAATAAAATAGGACAGCAGAGACACATCTCATGAGACTAGGCACCGAGATTCTGCACGTTCAAACGTGGCCCCAGAATTCCCCAAAAACCAATTAGAACCAGGAGCTACAGAGACTGAGAGGAAATAATAAGGGCTGCCTTCGTCCCCCAGAGCACCTCTTTTATAAAAAACACGTCAAAGGAGTGGAACAAAGCGACAGAAAAGCAACGCAGCTCACGTCTTATGCAAATAGGCTCAAGGGGACCAGCTGGCAGACCTGAACTCTGTCACAGAAACACACACAAATGCACGATGAGGAAAATGTGAGCAGCATGAATTTCCTAAGAGGAACCCAATACCAACACTGCCAGCCTCAGATTCCCTAGACCTCACTGGTCATCTGTTCACTATGGCCATTAAAAAGATAAGCTACAGTAAGCATTAAAGTGATCTGTAACAAACTGTGCAACCACAAATTTGTTTAGATTCACACATACAGTTGTACTATTATTCATGTATTTTAGGCATATTTATTTCCTTGCAGAAAATAGGTTTTTCTGTAATAGCAGTTCTTAATGGTACACACCGATTCTCAGACTTTGGGGCATATTTTATTTAAAACCATGAGATCTAATTGCTCACCAAGTGGCTATGAGGAACAGGAATGCAGACTCAGTACATTGCAGGGGTATATCAAAAAAGACTTTCTTTGATTAAAAACTCGGTAAAGATATTAAAACTTGAATTAAGTTTTTTTTATTTAATGATTACAATGATTATATTTAATAAAAATTATTAACTTCACTTTATATCAAATCAAAAAGACCTCAATAAAACGCAAGTAAAAAAAAACTGGGGTTAGGTTTAGGACTGCAGTCTCCCAACAGGGAGTCCCTTATTAACTATGATTCTATATACATTTGGTTGAATTATTACATATTTAGCTTATTACTATCTCTATAAATGTTTTAAATGGATCATAGCATAATACTTGTAAGTATGTAAGGTCTAAATATTTTTATTAAATAGTTGATTTTACTGTGGAACCACAGATTCACATATGACATACAGTGGGGTGCGAAAGTTTGGGCAGCGTTGTTCATTTTCCTGATTTACCTTTATAAAGCATTGATTGTTTGGATAAAAAAATTGTGTTAAATATATCATATAGAGGACAAACACAGTGATATTTGAGAAGTGAAATTAAGTTTATATGATTTACAGAAAGTGTGCAGTAATTGGTTAAACAAAAGTATGCAGGTGCATAAATTTGGGCACCAAAAAAAAAAAACCTTTAGTAGATCCTCCTTTCGCAGAAATAACAGCCTCTACACGCTTCCTATAGCTTCTAATGAGAGTCTGGATTGTGGCTGAAGGTATTTTAGACCACTCTTCTTTACAAAACATCTCTAGTTCATTCAGGTTTGATGGTTTCCGAGCATCGACAGCTCTCTTCAAGTGACACCTCAGATTTTCAATAATATTCAGGTCTGGGGACTGAGATGGCCATTTCAGAACGTTGTACTTGTTCCTCTGCATGAATGCATTAGTAGATTTTGAGCAGTGTTTAGGGTCGTTGTCTTGTTGGAAGATCCAGCCCCGGCGCAGCTTCAGCTTTGTCACTGATTCCTGGACATTGGTCTCCAGAATCTGCTGATATTGATTGGAATCCATGCGTCCCTCAACTTTAACAAGATTCCCAGTCCCTGTACTGGCCACACAGCACCACAGCATGATGGAACCACCACCAAATTTTACTGTAGGTAGCAGGTGTTTTTCTTGTAGTGCTGTGTTCTTTTTCCTCCATGCATAACAGCCCTTGTTATGCCCAAATAACTCTGTTTTATTTTCATCAGTCCACAGCACCTTATTCCAAAATGAAGCTGGCTTGTCCAAATGTGCTTTAGCATACCTCAAGCGGCTCTGTTTGTGATGTGGGTGGAGAAAAGGCTTCCTCTGCATCACTCTCCCATACAGCATCTCCTTGTGTAAAGTGCGCCGAATAGTTGAACGATGCACAGTGACTCCATCAGCAGCAAGATCATGTTGTAGGTCTTTGGTGCTGGTCTGTGGGTTGACTCTGACTGTTCTCAACATCCTTCGCTTCTGTTTATTCGAGATTTTTCTTGGTCTGCCACTTCGAGGCTTGACCTGTGAACTGTGCCTGTGGTCTTCCATTTTCTCACAATGTTTCTCACAGTGGAGACTGAAAGCTGAAATCTCTGAGATAGCTTTCTGTATCCTTCCCCTAAACCATGACGGTGAACAATCTTTGTTTTCAGGTCATTTGAAAGTTGTTTTGAGACTCCCATGCTGCGACTCTTCAGAGAAGATGCAAAGAGGAGAAAAACTTACAATTGCCCCCCTTAAATACCCTTTCTCATAATTGGAGTCACCTGTGTATGGAGGTCAAGGGTCACTGAACTTACCAAACCAAATTTGAGTTCCAATAATTACTTCTAAAGGTTTTGAAATCAATAAAATGACAACAGTGCCCAAATTTATGCACCTGCCTAATTTTGTTTAACCAATTATTGCACACTTTCTGTAAATCATATAAACTTCATTTCACTGCTTTATAAAGGTAAATCTGGAAAATTAACAACGCTGCCCAAACTTTCGCACCCCACTGTATAATAAATATACTCTTTATGTGAATCCTGCATTTACATAAGGTTACCAAAACTTACCAATTAGTGAAACTACATGCTGATGAACTTTATTTTTTATATTCATATAACTATAACAAATTACTATTTGTAAATGTTGGAGGACGAGGCAAAATAGATTATTAAATGAGAGATATTATTTTTGGCACAACCAAACACTCCGTTCTAAACTTTAAAACGTGTTGGTGTCACTATCACAATATGCTGTTGTGCTGCTATTGGACCAGGATAGCTTGACATTGTTTGATGGAGTTATAAATTACAAATGGTCTGCTAATAACAATACTGCATGCCAGTGCCGGTATCGGGGTTGGTGACATTATTGGTGCAATCCAACATAGATACATTTAAGGGCTTCAAAGGAAAAATTAAATGCATAGAAAATGCATATGTGATAAAATGTAATTAGTTACAATTTTGATTATGGTGTATGCCAAGAATGTAAACATGCACCACATGTAAGTTTCAATCAATCAATCAATCAACCAATCAACCAATCAATCTATATATATTAGTATAGCGCTTTTATAATATGTCCATGTATAGATACAAGGAAGGAAAATCTGAGTCCAGCTCCCTGTGAGCAAGCCAGAGGCAAACAGTGATGGGGATAAACGCCTTTAGAGTAAGGAAGAAACCTCAAGAGGAACCAGACTCAAGGGGGGTGGCATTCTCCTCTGGTAAAAGGCTGAAGGGTTAGAATTAGCAAACCAAAAAAAACATTCATTCTTATTCATTTACAACATTCTTATTTAGAGGAATTATTTAGTCAAGTCTTTTCTTTTTCTGAAGAGACAAAGACTGTGAAACACTTTAACACCGTTGTATTTGCATGTTGAAATAGTGACTTCTTTCTTTAAGTCTCAGTGTCATTCTTACTTATACTAATCAATGTATATATCATGAGAAAGCCTGACCCAAATTACAACAAAGGCTAAAATAGTCTTGTCTGTTATTAGTATTAGTATTGGTATTGTCTGGTAATGTTAACTAAATATATTTGTAATGAAAAAAGGTTCATTATGATGAATTAATTAAGTATTTAAAATGTTTGACAGCCGTAGCAGCACATCTACATATGGAGAGAGAATGGACAACTCACACTCAGAGCCAAACTGAAAACCAGCAGAGCTTTGGTATGACAAGATAAAGGATCAGTGAAACCAGAATTGGATTTCGAGAAAGGAGTGTGTGAGGTAAGAGCATTCCTCTCCCAGCAATTCAATGCAATTTGCTCCAATTCAGTTCAATATCATCCCTCAGTTCTTGTCCAGCACTGAAAGATCACCTTCAACTCAGTGTTCATAGCCTTGGTGCCTTTTTGTGACTAGGTCCACAAGAAAACCTGAGCAGGTCTTCAACTGTGTTCATTTTCATGTTATAAACCTCCCTTATTTTATTAAGTTCCCTCTCCTGGATAGCAGCCCAGGACCGACGTGACCCTGACGGGATGAGATCAGATTATTGAGAAAGCTTTCTCTTCCTAAGCTGATGTGGTTCCTTTAAAGTTATCTGTACTGCTATACCAGTAGGGGAGAGCGGGGGAGTTCGTTTGTAACATGTGGTGAAACGTATAGATCGTCATGTTCTCATGTTTTCCTAGCAACATCATCTGGGCATTCTGACCAATAATTTGTGTATGTAAATCACAGAATTCACACCTAGATTATTTTAGTCTCTCTGCCTGTGTCTGTAATACATTACCATTATGAAGTTTAGCAAGTTTTTTTTTGCAGTGTTACAACTAAAGCCAGCTGTATACTTCAGACAGAAGCAAGGTTTCTTGGTCAAAGAGATGCAGAGGTTTAGGTTTGTATTTGTATCTTTGTGACTGATATTGCTCCACAAGTCACATGTATCAGAAAGATGTACATCGAGCATAATGAAGACGGGGTGTTTAGCAGTAGTCCAGTTTCATTCACTTGCATCTTTAGTCTTCTGAAGTGAACAAGGAGAGTTTTTTGCTGTCTTGTTATCTGGGGTTGACCCGAAGAATATAAAACTAGGGGTCTGGCTTTTTGTAGTGCCACATATAAAAATAGTGATTTTTAAATCACTTTGTTATTATACATGTAGTCAGGGCTCTTTAAGTACTGATGATATCCAGGAAATGCTCAGAAAAGTGTTTCATAAAAACTGATACACAAACCACCCCTATTTAAATGTATATGCTCAAATTAATTCAGTATGCACTGCTTTCTTATGTAAATAAAATATTTTTCTGTTTTATGCTACTGATATTTAAGTTACAAAATTGCCATGTCTTTTCAATATATTTATTTATTATCTTGACTATTGATGTATTTTATGTATTTAAAATACATTTTTGAGCTAAATTATTCACAAACGGTATATGCTGAAAACAAGTTGATGTTGCCGTGCCTGTCGTTCTCCACCTCTGTTCTGACTTCACACAAGGTTCCTTAAAATACTTTTAACTAAATGCAACTTGCACACTATTCAAAACTGAGCAGCAGGTGATGTTATTAAGCAAATGCCTAAGAATCTCCACTACTTAACAAACATTAGCAAAGTAATCAACCAACTCGATGAATCAAACAGTTGTAAACATGGCATTATCATGTCTGAGCCACTTGCAGCGTGCTGAATAAACTGCCCCAACTGTCATGCTAAACTGCTGGCCCTGACCATCCAGCTGCTTTATCCACCATCTCTTTGTCTGCCTGCTCCACAGGTCATTTCTGCGAAACTCACCGGTTAAATCGCCATTATATGCAATTTTTCCATTTGTGTAAAGCAGAAACGGTGACTGGAATGATAATGGGAGATGTCTTAGGGGAGCAATAGGACAATATGCCAGGCGTCCTCCAGCAGGCAAGGACAACACCGAATAACAGCGCCTCTTGTTCCCAGTACAGGGGTCATTATGTGAGATTTTGCAAGGACAGCTTTGAAATGACCAGAGGAAAGTCATCGCTCTAGTGGCAGCATTTGACCTTTTCGCTAATTCCATTAAAGAGCATTTGTGCTTTGACTCTAAACTATGAAAACTATGCACAAACGTGCACAAACACACTCATGAGCTTTGAGTATTTGAGGTTTAAAATAAGTAGCCTCAATAATGAACTGCTGCAATTCTCAAGCTTAGTAGCAGACGTAGTGAGTGCATTAACTGCTATTATTCCAGGGCATCCTTGTTTACTGCTGTTCACGTTGGTCTTTCATGTGTTAGGACTTGTGAGGAAGTGTGGAAAAAGGCTTGTAATGCAACATTTACTGCATACTCTGTTAGAAGCATACTTGCTTGGAAATTGTGCAAAATATTCCCCCACCGATCTTATTTCTGTATTTTGTATAGTGTGAGGCAAGATGTGCTAGACAAGCAGTGTTTCACAATAAACCCAAACGAGCCAGTATCTGATATCATTTCAGTGTGGAGTAAACTGTGGGGACTCACAATTTAGCTCAGAGTTATCAGTCGGCCTGTGTACCAGGGTTGGGAGGGTTACTTTAAAATGTATTCAGTTCACTGATTATGTGCTAAAAACGTAAATGCAATCTAACTTAAATGATTACTACATTAAAATAATCTGATTATTTCTGGTACTTTCACATCACTTGTTTTTTAAAGGCATAAGATTAAATAAAGGCAAAAGAAAAAAAAAACATGTCAAGCTGAAACTTTTTATGTAACACAAGGCAAACAGTAAATCTGTCCTGCTTTATGACACAAAATGATACATTACAGGTGACTTATAGGCTGTCTGTGCGTTCAGCAGCTCATATTGTACCTAGAAGTCATTGATCTCACTTTTAGTGAAACGGCCAAATCTAAGTGGAGTAATATATGGAAATATTTCTAATATAACAGTGACAAATTTGTATGGTACATAATCGCTTGAGTTTGAGTGCAATGAAAAAAGATTAATTATCATTTATTATGAGTAGAGACACTTGCAGCCCTCCGAAACTCTTTGCAGTTTTAGCAGCCCAAATACATGTGTCCAACAAATGTGCCTGATTGACTTGCCACAAATATTTTAAAGTATTTGTTTCCATAGTCAGTTTAGCTGGTTGACTAAATGGATGGCCGTTGCATATCCATTGCTGACTTCCAAGCAGTCCAAGGTTAAATTCATTTTAAAGAAAAAAAAAAACTTTTGAGTTAGGTTGAGTCAGTTAAACCTTCAAATTTGCAAACCTGCAAAAACTTGGATTCAAGTAATGTTATTTCCATATTGTGTGAGGTGAGATAAACTAGATAAGACAACTTTTACAATTAACCATTATGTGGTATAATCATTGGGTAGAAATTCAATGTTTAATAAATAGGATATTTATAAATCCTCTTATTCCAGTAATAGTATGCAAAATAACCATGGTTGACAGTCAGCAGGGACTTATATACATCGTTAAAGCACCGACACAATGTTTTTTTTTCTGTAAAGAGAATACAGAACGGTCCTGATTAAAGTATATTGTGATTTTTAATTTTGGCTAAAAAGTGTAGCCTGTGGCCACTTAGCCTGATCCCTGTTTTTGTGATGCACCTGAGGTCCAATAGTACAAGATATCATTTTGCCTGAAGTTTGAATCCACACTATAACACAGGCAGAGGACAATATCTTCCTTCTGCATTGACCAACCCTGCTGCCTTCTAAAGGCATCATAGCACCAATCAAATGTTGACCCCTGACATGCATCAATACATGCATTTTCTGCTTTCTCTTACTAACATGCATTTCCCTCAACTGTTACGCTTCCGGGTTTTCCCGACTCCTCTGCTCCTCCAGATATAACTTCCCAGAGGGCATCGCTCAATGACGTCACACCCAGTCGTCCCTAGTCGTTCAGTCAGCTCTGCTCTAGGTCTCCTGAGTTTTAGCCCAACTGTATCCAATTTAGCTCCAGTATATATGCCTCTCACAAACACTTCCTCTTTGGGAAGTTTTGCCAAATATAGTTTGCAACGCTGAGCGGTTCACCTCTGTATATCCTGACACTGGCTTTTAACGCCCTTTGTTTTCGACCTCCTCTTTCTGCTTTATCCCTGCTGGCTTTCTGTCTTGATCTACTCTCGGGCTATCGACCTCCTTTTCGTTCATTTGACCATTGTTTTGCCTTGCTCTTCTACTCTGGTTACCTGCCTGCCCACCTTGGTTCTGACCTCTGTCTGTCTCTTGACTCCAATCTTGCTTCTTTCTCCCTCCATGTCTGTTTGTGTTTTGTTGCTGTGTTCAATTACTCGATTGTTTAATAAAGCTCATCTGACTTTCAATTCTGTGCACGTCGGTCCTGGTTCTTTCTTCGTGACACTAACAAATACAACCACTTTACATTCTATAGTGGAGTAGACTAATGGTAGTGAAAACCGTGAATGATTATGTAATAACTGTGACAGCACACAACTACATTTGCACCACTCAGATGTTGAAAAGGGTTCCAGGTTTTGCCCTGTAAGATCTAATCATAACTGAGTTGCTACACTTCTGTAGAGTTGTACACTACATTTCTCAGCTAAAGAACTTGGCATGTTTAGTGTCAGGCACATACTGTGAGCAATTGGCAGAAAGCACTCTGAAACTAGGTTTCTGTTACAGCTATCCTTTTAAAGATTCACAGGAATGATATGGAAGGTACTTTTAGTGCAGTTTTATACTGGTAGACTCAAGAGATTCAATCAGGAGCTGCCCCAGTACTGTCAAGTTCCTCTGACTGTAGATAACAGGACCACTTTAATAGGATCCTCAGAAGTGTGTAACAAGCAGATAACCAAGTAAAAGAACCAGAGTCAAGGAGTCTAAGATCATTAAAGAAAAATGTGTCTAATGAATGAATACCTACTACATGTCCCACTGTACACTTGCCTTTCACTTTATCAGGCATATCGACCTTATGGATCCACAATGTAAGTGTACAGTTAGAGACTGTTGTCATGCATTATTGGTCATCCACCCTCCACACCATTCAACCCTGCTTAGTTTTTCTTTGTTGACCAGATATTACTTGAGTGATGGATCAGTACAGCCGTGACACTGACATGGTAGTGTGTGTAGTGTAGGTATATGTGTTGTGAATGTTGCTGGACTGCTAGGTTTAAAATACCCAAAATATCCAGCCAAAAGTTGTGAAACAGAACTAGAGGACACAAATGATGCATCAACAGTCGGGCTACGAATGTTCTCCAGGGCTGCGTTTAGCTGTAGGTGGTAAACAAAAAACTGGATATTCCAAGTTTTTAATGGAGAGGCAACAATGTCAACATACCACAGTAGAATGTTCACCAGAATATTCTAATGAGATTATTTTAAAATAAAGTTTTTAAATGGGCAGTGCTAAATTGATAATTACGAGGCTATGTTAATAATGCTAAAGCTTCTGTACACTGAGATGCAGTGGCCTTTTGGGAGAATTCCAAGTTCTTCAGGGCTCTCTGTGGATTTAGTGAACTCAGCAGGTGAGAGTAATCTGGGCTGAATTGAGCTAGACTACTCCAGCTTCATTCAAGGTCGGTCACCTGCAAAAAGATCCATTGTCAGGGTTCTTTTAATAAAGAGTTAAAGAGTAATAAAGAGCCTGGCTTGGAAATACCTGTTCATAAATAAAACTAATTATTTAGTATTTAATAAAAACAGATTTAATAAAAGATTTCCCAGCAAGACTGTATAACCTGAGTGCTTTATAACGGAGGAAATGCAATTTCCCAAGAGGAAATGCCTGATGCTCACCCTAAAGAAAAATAAAGCTTGGAACCATTTATCTTTTGCATTGAACACAGCCTCTCCAGAGTTCTCTTTTAATATTGACTGTTTTGTTTTTACATTATAGTTGAGTCTTTTTAAAATTAGGTCATAGAATTTAAGAACTAAAACTTAAAACGTTAGCTTTTAAATTTAGCTTGAGGTTGTTTTATGCGTTTGCTAACTAAGAGGGATGTCCAAAGTAACAGCAATAAAATATTAAAACTAAATAATTTGTCTCTTAATCAAGCAACTAAAAGAATGAATCTAGGTTTAAAGAGGGCATTTTGTGGTGTGTGCAGTCTGTTGACTATCTACACTTTGTTGCGCCTAAATTCTATGACCACAGAAACACGCATCATGACATCACCAGCTAACAGACTAAATACGCAGACTAAATTAGTTGCCAACTCATTTGGTGGTCGATTTTAGTGGACTACGTCAATAAATGGTTTCACCCCTAGCTAAGAGCTCAAAACCCCTAGCTGAGTCAAAGTTTTCGCCTGCTAACCTGTGGTGGCATAGGGGAACCAAAGCGACCACAGACGCTAAACATTTCCTCATTGAATTCTAGCATTATATCAAAAAAAAAAAAAAAAATGGTAGACAGCATCCCCTGTTTTTCCCACCTAAACAAACAATTAACACTGCTACAGCTCACCTCTCATAATCATTCACATTCACAAATGAAGCTGTCACCGTGCCAATGTCTGTGTGGGGACATGCTGCTGCTGGTGTTGTAACATAAGCCACGAAAAGGTGAATTTTTCAAAACCATATAAACACCACTTAAGGCCCTGTTTGCATTTGGCATTCCCATCCCATCACCATGAACAAATTATTGTGATGCAATAATGGTGATCAGATTATCTTCCATGCAGCACAAGGTGCGCTTACCTGCCTATTTCAAATGGAGATTTTGCATCCAGATATTGATTGATCTAATTTGTCTGTGCTGTATTTACATGTTTATATTCAAACTGATCTGGGCTGGTGCTGGCGCAGAGTAGGCGAAGTCTAAACTTTCACATTCATACACCTACGTTTAAATACACATACAGACAGCTAAAACCAACCAGCTTAATAAGAAACTGAAAGGAGAATTGAAAGTTGTGAGTAAAGTATAGCACACGTGAACACAATGCACATCCTAATAACAAACATGGTTACGCTCATCTTTTAAGTGTGTACAGACAAGATCCAGGTATGAGACTCATTTTGATGGCAAGGGTAAACGGGGGTAAAAGAGTGCTGGACCAGAACCATGTTACCCCACAACCATTCAGGCCCATTACATAACATGCACACCTAAACAACGACTTTACCCTGAACTGCAAGTCTGCATAAAGGCTTTTACTATTCTCACTTTCAGTGTTAATTTCTATAATTAAAATACATACACTGTATGGATGACACATTGATACATAATTACAAAGATAACAACTTCTTGTTATATAATATACATACACAAAAGTTCTGTACATTGAAATTTAGGGCTCATGGTTTTTAACAGACATCACCCTATAGAAAGAGCCCTATAAATGATTTTGTGTATCTTTAGCTTTTAACTCAATTATCTCAATTATTATTATTGTATGTGTGACTGCAGATGGTAGTAATTCAGCAGAATGCTCCATATAGAAAATAAAAATATAGACATGTATTATATATTTGAAGCCTGCTTGCAAACATGAACCGTAAAACCTGACTCTTTTTAGAATGAAGCACCTCATGGAACTCACTTATGCTTAGCAGGCTACAAAGTGGAGCAGCCAAATAGATAGTGATGCTTCATAAGATCAGTGTTTTGCATTAGTGACACTGTACAGTAATTGTGATACATTCAGTCAGTCATCACTTCTCATATCACCATGTATGCAGCACTATAGACACTGTGTACATGGACATACAATGATCCAACTCCATAAACAAATTATGTGAAACAGATTTATCTATACAACGTGTATAAATGGTGTAGCTCCTTTTGCAATATCAAATGCAATAATCGAATGACGTTATAATCGGCGCGTCTTCAAGGTCACTGACTTCATCACAAGCAGCTCTATAATTAGCCAAGTCCTTACAACTGGCAGTGCACATGCAGTGTAAAAGGAGCCATGCAGCACCATAGCATGAAGGTGACAGTCCCCTCTGGAGCTACAACACCTACATCACAGGTACCCAACAAAAACACCTGCTGCAACAAAACTGCAGCCCTTAAGATACATGAAAAAACTGACAGGCAACAACAGCAAGATGTTTGATGTGAACAGTATCAGTCTCCCCAAGACAAGGTGGCTAATGAGGAAGCTGGAAATTGCTTCAGTTGAGGCCAGAGAAACGAGTTGTCATTTAATGGTCTAAGAGCACCGCAGATACAGTACACGCTTCCTAAATTTTGGTCCCACAATAGATGCAACAGCTGGCATGCACTTACATCCACACTGTGAATTTTCCTTCTTTAAAATAAATAATTCAATGTATCTCTACTTAGATGATAACATAATGATTTAGGGGTCTAATTTGATTTATGCTAACTGGAGTGTGGTAAGCTTGTATTACTTGTTAGCTGCATTGGTCTCGTCGCTCCAGTGCAACTAAAGAAGCAAAATTCAGACACTAAACATCTCAGCTGATTGGATACATGCCGTAAAAGGAAAAGCTGAACAAATGAGATTTTTCACCAACTGTTCTATTCAATGTCTGACCTAAAATGAGAGCAAATTCTTTTCATCCTGCAGTAAATGTGTAGTAATGAGTGCTGACGGCTTCCTGGAGAAGGCCTTGGATGTAATCATGAGGACCATCATGAGTTCTGGCTGCATCTCTGTAACAGAAAGCTGTTCTGGTGCTGAAAGCACTCGCTGACTTAAACGCTTATGCCTAATTGCCATGGTAACTGGCTTCTTAAGCTGGCTGGAGGCCCAAGAGACAAACCTCACACAAGGTGGTCTCTTTTGCTGGAAGAGATGGGAAATATCGGACATGAGCCCTGCTGCAATTCAAGTTTCAAGTTTCAGGTTTATTTGTCATATGCACAACATGTCAGGACGTTTATGCATTGAAATGCTTGTGGTGAGTCTCAGGTTTGTACTCTACAGGAGGACAACATTATATACAGACTAAACATATTGAAATAAGGAGATATAAAATTTGCAATTAATGCTAAACATCAAGCTTAAAGCAAAATCTTACTTTAGATTTGTGACCTCTAAGACTGACGTAGATTCAGTACATGACACTGAAGAACAGCTTGCAGTGACATAGCCAGGGTTAACAGCACAACAAACCCATCTAGATTACAATTAAGTCTCTAAAAACAATAAGGCTTCATGTAGGGCGTGACAAATTAATAGCAATCTCTATAATGGACGTTGGTGTTTGATTAATTGGGCAAGTTGGAGGATTTCAAGTAATACAGGGTCAGTAGTAAAGCTGTACTGACAATTTACTGCAGGATAAATTTTCTCTAAACACCACAACTCTGCTGGGGACAGTAAGCAGCACAGTGATCAGGTGGGTGGAACTACAATCTTACAACTGTCTTGCCTCAGGGAACAATATGTGATGCACACAAACAAACATACCAAGCATACCTGCATCTCAAATGCTGATTGGACGAATACAGGAATGAAGTAGACTGATTTTTAAGTCTGAGGTGCTGAAATTGTAAGCACTAAATACATGTTTGGCTACATTTTCTGCTTTACATGATCTAAGTAAACCCAAACACATTCAGCGAGGTTGGGTGATCAGTCCATTGTTCTGAGAACACCAGCAGCTTTATTTGATTTGATTGTTTTTCTCTATTTCTTTTTGTCATTAACGGCTTCTGGACTGCTAAACATCCTTATAGATGTTGAGCTGTCGTGTTACACTGGAAGGGTGGACTGAAACACCTGTGTTTTATTCATATCTGAAGAAAGATTGTAGCTTGATTTAGTCCTATCTCTTAAAGGTAAATATTTTAAGGGATGTCTCTGGATGGTGATTGGTTTGGTTGGTGTAGCTCAGCGGATAACACCACTGCCCGCCAGAGAGCCACCACCACATGTGGGAGACTGGGGTTCGAATCCCAGTCTGGGTAAGTACGCTGTGCTACACCAATAAGAGTCCTTGGGCAAGACTCCTAACACTACACTGGCCTACTTGTAATATGATTAACCTTGAAAGTCGCTCTGGATAAGAGCGTCAGCTAAATGCCATAAATGTAAATGTAAATAGTGACAGTTTGGGTGGTCTGCCTGGCCTCCAGAGCATGTTTGTTTTCATTTATTTTACAATGATTTCCCTTTTCTTATGCAAGTATGATAAAATGTTATATTGCACAGAAATATATCCCTATCTCCTATTCTGACTTTTGCACACTACTTTGCAAAGAGGGTTTTTTTCATTAAAAATTCTAATTACAATTAAATATCTCTTCATCTATTTAAAAACACAACAATCTAGAAAAGATTTGTGCATGTTCCACATGTTTTCCCTGTATTTCCATATTAAATTGCACTCAACATTTTTCAGTCATATATAGCAGAACTGCTACAACGATCTGACCTCTAACTCAGCTCCAATATTAACAGAGCTCTCTTTCTTGGTTTGGTTTTATTAGCTTGTGAATGTTTAATTTCTCTCTTCTAAGCATTCAACTTCTGAAAACCACTCGTCCAGCCTCACTGAATAATATGTGCCTTTTCACCCCACTCTCAATATAATTGGCTTTTGAAATTGCCTGTGTCATGCCTCGCTGGAATTGTAAGGTTGATCGAAGGTAGAAACAGCTTGAAGCATACGTTCACACATACACGTTATGTGCAGACACTCAGCTCATCCCTACCTCAACTTCACTGAACTACACGTCTTGTGGAAAATGACTCTCCAAAAGTGGTGGGCACAGCCTTTTCTTCATTTTCACCCTAGTCAGTCAGCATTTTTATTTTGTTCACTGTATGTATGACATCACATGAAGTCTTTCATTTCTCTTTTCCCTGCTGATACACTGAGTTCTCACAGACCAAATGCTCACCCTTGACAGAAAACACTACACAAGCTTCCTCATGGTCTGTATTTGAATACTCACTGAGGGAAAAGGCTGAAAAGGAACTGGAAAGTAAGACATGAATGCACACCATTTGCAGGCCTGTCAAGAAGAAAAACTCTGCAGTCCTGAAATGCTGCTATTATCTGATTTGCAGCATGCTAATCCATTACCGCTCTCGTAAATGGAATAAACACACCGATTACTACTATGAGGCCGAAAGCGTGTTCAATAAGCTGCTGAGTCAAATGAACCAGGCTTGGGGGCAGTCCTAATGTCCTGACAGGGAGTGGAACATCCTAATAAAAGCTGGGAAAGGACCATTATTTGAAAACACAGAAATACACTTCCTGATATCATTTTCTAAAAGTATACAGAGTGTTATGTGCATTTATTACATTATTACCCTGCATCAGCTCCTAATTACACTTCTGCTAAATTTAGGTAGCAGTAATAATTGGGGAAATAAACCCTATCGGTTATGAGAAATAAAGTGAAGAGGAAACATACAAGATTCCTCTGTCACTATTGAAGACTATGCATATTTTGACACTGACAGTATTAAAGTTATCATACAAAAAGGTCAGATTGTTTTTCAGTCTGTCTTATTCCTTACATTAAACTTGTGCTCAGATGACTGGATATTTGATCTACTGGCTTTCACATGACTTAAGTGCATGTTGTCATTAAAGGGGACCTAATACTCAACATATCTGAAACTTAGGTTACACATTTGGAATACTAATACCATACTATTAATATTAACACTGAAGTTGTTCAATTGTTAATTTATAGTTCAAGAAATGTAATTGATAATTAATTCGTGTTAATTAGTGTTAAATGAATGTTTTCACTAGAAATGTGGACCTTATGTATGTGTAACTAACACAACAGTGTGCACTTATGCTTCTTGTTTACAGTGGAGTAGTAGTCTAATGACTAAAGATGATTAAATATCAATACTGTGTTTTCAGTGTTACAGCCCTAGCTCAAACCCCTTACTTTCCTTGCCCCTTACTTTACATTATCCATTCAGGTCAGAAGATCACATCATAAACAGAAATGTCAGCAGTGCAAAGCGATCACAGTAAGTCAACTATGTCAACTCTGATATCTCTACAACTTTTCTAGTTTTCTAGAAGCACTTATTATTAGTCAGACTACACACTCTATCATCATACTGAAACTTGATATGTGAATTTAGTCAGCTACAGATTTATTTGTGGTGGCCACAGCCATTTATACAACTATCAATCAGCCATTAATACAAGTCCTATTGCCTATACTGCAGCCTATATATAGGACACTGCAGTGAAAGGTCTTATACTTATTTACTATAATAAGGACGTCCAATGCAATGTCTAATAATATATGTACTAAACCAACATACTAAGCTCACCAGACAAAAAATTTGTCACCTTGTGTGTTTAAGGTAGCAGTAGCTTCAGGCTCCCGCAGATGGCGTTGCACAAGGATAAGGATGATCAGGCTATAAATACCTACAGGGTGTGTGACGGGATTCATAGCTTAAGAAGAGGTGGAACAGTGAAGTGATTCTTGTTTGATGTATGGTAAATGGGTGACAAAGCAGCCCCCTCTGGTGTCTGTGCATTACTGCACATGGCTTCTGTTCCTGTTCCACCCTGGTTCCACCCACTCTCACACCTGCAGCTGATCTAAGATTGATTAGGACTCCCATTTATATCCGATTGTTTACTCTACCTAGGGGGTAAGTCTCTGTGTTCCTACCAGGGTCTAAGCTGTTTGACCCCTGCCTGTTCTGATATTGATTCCTGGCCAACCTCTAACCACTCAGTGCTTGCAACCTGCCTCAACCTCCATGTAACATTAATGACTGGCGAAAAAGAGTGATTGCATTTGGACGTGCCAAAGGCCAGCGTGTAAATGAAGTAGGTGAATTTGCAGGTGTATGGAGGCACATGGTTATACAGGTCTACCAGGCCAAAATCCTAGTCTATAGGAAATTCCCCTCAGAATTGTGCCAGGGTAGGCATCCACCAAATCTGGCCCAATTGTGAATATCTTTGATGCAAGAGTGTCTGAACATTGATGTCGCCTACATCAAGAAAATTGTTCAGTTCATGCCAAATTGTATCGCAGCTGTTATTCGTGCTTGTTGACACACTACACGCTATCAGGTACATTTAAGTCTCAGGTGTCTAATTTTTTATCCAGTGAGCTTACATAGCAACCCAATGCTCAGTTTATACACTACCCATTAACTCAACTATTATTACAGTCATTGTAACGTTTCATGTTTTCTTCAACCCATCCCCTATTACCTTGTGCGATGGCTATGGACTCGAAGCGGTGTAGTTCACGCAGCAGGCACGAGCGCTCTGAAGGGTGGAGGCCATATATGAAGTCGCGTGCCCCTTGTGGTGAGCTTAGCGGCTCCACAGGCTCTTTTCGTGCATGTGTGCCCAGACTGGCGCTGTGGCCCGGGGTCATGCATAACTGCGGCCTGAGGGCCCGGAGCAGCATGGGCTGCAGGGCTCTTCGCAAACACGGCAACATGGGAGAAAGAGGAGGAGGAATGAGCATAGAGGGAAGCCTAAAGGGGGGGCAAAAGAAAAAGACAAGCTGTTAAGAGCAGCTAATGTAATCCTAATTTTACTGACAGTGAAATATCCTAGTTGTCTGCAGTTGCAATCTCTTCCTACCCGCCTTAGACACCTTTTTCTCACGTCTAACAACTGGTAAATCTATAGTCCTCCAGATCTTTGACATGGTCACTGGTTTACAGAGCTTATCTCTGTAGAATCCCAGTGCATCCCTTGTAAAATAGTTGTAAATGTAACATAACTCCACTAGAACTGATTTAATTATACAATTAGACTTGATTACTTGAATAGAAAAATATCCAATCATTTTTTTTCTTCTCAAATAACCTGCAATCATTATATGGCACTGATTAACATGGTATTCTGCTCGTCATTTAAATGGTTAATAATTCTCCATAAGTCTCCTGTTGCCACTAAAGTAGGATTTGCATCATTGAAAGAGAGGAAAGCCGGATGTTTGGCACACATGACTGGGTTTCACAGCTGTATGCTAATATAATCAGATTCTTTTGGGTTACAGAGTTGCGCTGTAAAGGGACAGAGGCAGACTGCTATTTGTATTTCTATTTGGTTTCCTTGCACTGCAGCCTCCATGTCCTTTACCTCAAATATTTTTCAGTATTTCTGAGGTAAATTGAGATATGGAACAATCAGGTGGAGGATTTTTTTATTTCTCTTTTACAACTGACAGGCTTGAGCCTAGCTATCAGCCTGACATGCTTCTCGCTGCTATCTTCCGCTGCTTGCTGTTATAAGGTCTCCTGGTTCATTTTTCTCCAGTAGTGTTTTTGAACCCCTAACAACTTCTGCACAGTAGGGTTTTTTAGCAAAGGCCTGTATTACTGTGTCCAGTTAAATATGAAAAAAGACTATTCAATTATTTGATTCATTTCTAGATTAATTGCTTTAATGACATCTACAGGCACCTTAACTTTATGGTGATATTCATACAGGCTAATTCTCAATGTTTCTTGATGCTCTGTTTTTAACATTAAATGGTTTACTGAAACTCATTAATAAAAATCACCTATTAAGTAACAGAATACTGAGTAGCTCCACACATTTAGTCCTCTAATCAGTACTATTGCATTTCTCATTGTTAAAGTTGGTACCGCAAACACATGCAATCAGGGCAAAAAACCTGTGACAGGTTCATACAGACTACATTTTATCACCTCTGTTATTAATAACTCTGTGAGCATTTGATTACTGTGGAGTGAAAGTGGAATTGTAGCATTCTTGCTTGATACACAATTTTACTCTTCAACAGTTTAGCGTGTCCGTTAATACTGTATATTTTTGTTTCATGATGCACATAATGTGTTGAATGGGCTATAGGTCTGGAATACATGGAGTAGAGTTTAGCACCAGACTCCTACACTACAGAGCCATGCTTTGTAATATGTGCAGAATGGTTTGGCATTAACTTGCAACGAGCCAGATCATACCTAAAAACATGGCGTCCGGATGGCAGCATATGTTGCTCCAAACTGTGTGTATATTGTTCAGCATTATTGGTGCCTTTACAGGTTTGCAAGACACCTATGTTATGTCCACTATTTTTCCACAGAGAGATAAACTCCTCCACATCATTATTTTTAAAAGACTCAGGGTGAGTCCCAACTGTGCACTTAAAGCTAATAATAACTAGTTATTGAGTATACAGCAAGTAGTATAGTTACGAGTGTCAAAGGTGAGTATACTCAAAAATACTGAGAACCAGTGTGTGCAGAAATAAAGAACATTAAAGGATGAAGGGTTATGGTGGGACCAGGAAATGGTGTACAAATGCTCAAATATTCTGCTTGGTGTTTGTAAGATACTAAAGCAGCCTTGACTAATAATGTCCAACAGTTCAACAGGCCCTCAGAAATAGTATGTTTGTAGTTTGTTAATATTGTGCTGCCGAACTCATACTATTAAGATTAGTATATAGTGCATAGTTAGTAGTATTAGTATTAGTGTAGCTCACGACTGAGATGCAGCCTTAGCCTCTCTGTGATTTTATACCTAACCATATTTCCATCTGTTGCCAATTAACCAAATTAGTCGTAAGATGTTTCTTGTGTTATTTAAAGCACTACACAGCTTTGCCACTCTTTTGCTGTCCTTGTCCCATCTTTTTAAAAATGCGTGGTCACATCAAAATGGGCATATATTTAACAAAAAGCATCAACATTTGATATGTATTATTTTCAATTAAATACAGAATTTAAATTGATTTGCACATCATTCTATTCTGTCATTCTGCACAGCGTCCCATCTTTTGGAAATGGGTTTGTAATGCTTGTAATGCTTGTGAGGGTGAGTTTATTATATGGGAAATGCAAAGTCTAAATTAAAGTCTGATTATAGCAATTTATGAATTAATTATCATTCATAAGAGAAATAAGATGCATTTAGAAATAATTATTTTTCCTAACTTATACAAAAAAAATCAATAGAAAGTCCAACGCTTCTCTGAACTGTGAGAGACCTAGCTACCTGTAAACCTAAATGTGAGCTGTGTATTGATGCTAATATTGAATAAATTAATTTTAGATGATGTGCCTCCAGTTCAAACCCTCACAGTTTATAAATCATTAATGTAGACAGGGTCATCATTTGTAAATGAGACTGCTATTATCTTTATGAGCTACTTATTGATATGTACTTACACATCTAATACTAATAGCAGCCTTCATGCCTTAAAACCTCTACTTAATTAAAAGGCTAAGATGTAAACAATATGATTCAGAGCAGTTTGACGTGACTGGGTCAGAATTTCTCACATGTATCACAGTGGCGGTGATGGGAACCAGATGTCTCAACAGTCTCCCTCACAGAGAGCTATTACATGAAATGGTTAGAGGTATGCTTGCTGGTGTCTGACACACTGTTTTAACTTTAAATGTATTTTAAATCATTTATTATAATCCACTGATGTCAGAGCATACATGCAGACTGTTGCAAAGCAAAAACAGTCCTCATAGAAAACCTTCAGCTTACTGATTTATCAATGTTACATATAAACCTCAGAAGGCACGTGTAGGTACACTGGCGGATCTGGATAGATCTGCATATATGATGACCCTTGGTGCCTGTCACTACCACTGTAAATATATCAGATTTGGTAGGTTAATCAACAGTAAACCATTTCACATCAAACCACTCTGAATGACTTGGTTTACATCTCAGGGACTGAACTATTCAGAAAATCTGTGGAATTCCTGTATAAATACATACATGCACTGATCGGGTTAATTCAATAAGGAGAGGAGTTAGGAACTGTTAGGAATCTGCTACATCTGCAAAGAGAAACTGAAAACTAAATCATCAAACTGGAAAACAACAATGCTGCACCTGCTTTTCTTACCCCTGAGCTACTGAGTGTCCACTGATCTACTCACTATTCACTGAGCTACTTTACTGTCCACTTAGCTATCTACTATCCACTGAGCTACCTACTATCCACTGACCTACCCACTACACACTGACTTACCCACAATCCACTGACCTACCCACTACACACTGACCTACCCACAATCCACTGAGCTATCTACTACACACTGACCTACCTACTATCCACTGACCTACCCACTGTCCACTGACCTACCCACTGTCCACTGAGCTATCTACTGTCCGATGATCTACCTACTGTCTGCTGACCTACCCACTATCCACTGGGCTTTCTACTGTCCACTGACTTACCCACTATCCGCTGACCTACACACTGTCCACTGACTTACCGACTGTCCACTGACCTCCCACTGTCTACTGATCTACCAACTTTACACTGAGCTATCTACTGTCCACTGTACTGCTTACTATCCACTTAGCTATCTACTGTCCACTGAGCTACCTACTGTCCACTGACCTACCCACTATCCACTGACCTACCAACTTTCCATTAAGCTATGTAGTGTCCACTGAGCTACCTACTGTCCACTGACCTACCCACTATTCATGAGCTACCTAATGTTCACTCAGCTAATGATTTCTAAATGCTCGGTTAGCAGTAACAGAGTTAACGATCCTGTTAGCCACACGGAGCGCTGCATGTGAGGTTTGTGCAACGGTACCACTGAATAACCTCCTTAGCGTCCTGCTCTTCCGAAGTGTTCGGTACTGTGTGTAAATGCTTTTAATGTATAATGGAGCTCGTGTGTCCCTCTGTGGTCCCTCTATCAGAGAGCGGACTTGTTTTACTGGAGGACGCTGTGGTTATCCAGAGAGAAAAGCGGGACACACGGCAGTTTACACACCTTCACTTGCAGTGATGGAGCATGACATTAAACATTTCACACAAACAACGAGAATAATAAACATATCTGACAGGACATCCTATCGCTGACTGACCGCGAGCACAACAGAAGCCGTTATCTTGCGGGAAACGAGTGGAAACCGCATAACTACCGAGGGCAGTGAGCCTGAGCTGTACAGTGAAGCCGTAGCGTTACCTCCGACAAAGCGCTCTGCCGTGTCCCGTTATCCCGCTAGCCGCTCAGCATGGAGTCAAAAACACAGAAAGCGCTGTCCATTGACCGAGTCTTTCAAACAACACCCGCTAAACCCGCCGGCACCGACTCAAAATCGCTCCAAAGTGACCTAAACTCTAACATTTCCTTCCCATGTCCTTGTCTGTTCCCCTCCAGACGAGCAGCTCCCTCAGTAACACTGAAATGTTTTGGCTAGCGTTAGCTCGCCTCGGTCCTTACGTCGCTATGACGACATTCAGCAGACGTTGTAGGTTTTTTCTCTTTACAGTAAAACTACAGTTGCTTACGTGTTCGTTTCTGGGCGTGGCTCGGTGGGCGCGTGCCAAACGGCACAAATGTAGCCTACATAGGGCACTAATGAACATTAAACGCTTGTGTTTATTATATGGGCTCCAAAAGGCGCATATGCAGCCTACACAGGGCACACAGAAATACTAAAGTCTCCTAGTTACTTTGTGTGCTTCAAAAGGCGCATATGCAGCCTACATAGGGCACATATAAATACTGAAGGCTCCTAGTTATTTTGTGTGCTTCAAAAGGCGCATATGCAGCCTACATAGGGCACATAGAAATACTGAAGGCTCCTAGTTATTTTGTGTGCTCCAAAAGGCGCATGTGCAGCCTACATAGGACACATAGAAATACTAAAGACTCCTAATTACTTTGTGTGCTCCAAAAGGCGCATATGCAGACTACATGGGGGACTTAAGAAGACTGAAAGCTCGCGGTTACTGTGCGTGCACCAAAAGACGAGTATGCAGCCTACATAGAGTATTTATAAACATTAAACCCTAGCGGATACTGTGTGTATACCCCAAGGCGCATATGCACCCTACGAAGGGCACTTATGAAGACCTTAGAAAGGTTACTGTGTGCTCCGTGAGCGCCTCACTGGCTGTATTCCAAACGCCACACACGCAGCCTATATAGGGCTCATTTGATGCCTGAACGCTTGTGATTACAGTGTGTGCTACGAAAGACACAAATGCAACATATGGAATATACAAGGCCAGCAATTTTTCAGTGTGCTTCCAAACCGGAAGTGCTGAAAAACATACCCCCAAGGCAGGTGTCTATTGACTTGCTGTCTGTGAGTATCTTAACAGGTAGTGGCTTCATTTCAGTCACCCTCATGGCTCACTGCAAAGTGGACTGCACAGGTGCTCCGGGTCGTAGGGATCAGTTGGAGGAGAGGTGAAACCGCACAGTGAGTAGTGGTCAATAGTTCATCACTTCGCAGTAAACTGCCAGAAATTTGCCCTTCAGCCTTTCTGTGTCGTTTTGAACACACATGTTCGATTAGGATGTCGTAATTCGTATACGGGTATCAACTGCAATTCAAAAAACTAGAGGAAGATAATGGTGTATGAGACCCATAGTTATTTAGCTTTTGTGTCTCTGTGACTTTGGTTTGTTTTTGTTGTTGCTGTTGTTGTTTGTTTTTCCTGAGAGGGACAATAATGAAAGATGACCATTTGGGAGCCTAAAGGTGTTTAGCCTGACTGAAGGTATCGTTATTAAAACAATCCCATCAAAAACCCTGAGTTTAGTTTGAGTATAGAGTATAGCAGGTTTGATATGTAACGATAAACCTTCAATTTTGTATGTACATTGTTTGTTTTATTCATATACACTTGTTTTTGTTTGTTTTTGTTTGACATTTTATATCTAGTCCACACGAGCACTGTTTTTTGTTTTTTTGTTTTTTTTATTTGGAAAAACTTCCACACAAAAACGATAAGAGCGCTGTCAGGATCAGGCTAGCCCAGCAGGCGGCGATAAAGCCATACCCGTGGTGTTATGATGGCCAATCAGAAGTCCCTGTACTTTACATGCGTCACTAAGTACTGCACCTTTGAACGGTGCTGCGCTACTGAACACTGTTTAGTGCTGTAGTGTGCGGTTTGGGACGCACCGTCGTGGAGTGACCCGTAGCACATTGTGGCGCATCTGTTCTTCGGTATAACGTGAGGTTAACAGTGTATTTATATTTATGTGGATGAAAGAACCAAACCCATAAAGGAGCTGTGTTTTAAACATACCCCTGTACATGTGAACAAGGCTTTAGAGGGGGAGGACGGATACTCTCACCACCTACCACTTTTTTTTATTCTTTCCCCTCTCCCTCTTATGCTTTTGCCTGTAAGGTGATGTGTGTTTGTGTGAACTTTGACCTGTGGAGATTATTTCCCCTATTCTTTGTCCTTTGTTGGTTTACGTTTACATTTTCATGCTACTGTAATCCTGAAAACCGTTTTCTTATTAAATGTTATAATCTATAATTTACTGCTGAAATTCAGTGTGTGGTCTTCACTCTTTTGGAGTATATTGCATTAGTGTAAATGGGTTTTGTGAATTAGAGAAGAATCCTGAATACATTTATAAATTGTAATCTAAATTACTTAAATAATTTGATAATAAAAGTTTTTTTTAAAAGATATTAATTAACATTAATGAACCGTGCGGCACATTTCCACCTAAATCAGACCGGTTCAGAGCCCGAAAAGCTTGTTCCCCGCTGGAACCAAACAATAGTAGGTTCTTCAGTAGAACCTGGCGACAGTTGTGGGCGTGTCAGTTGTAGAGGAAAGCGCAACAATGGCGCCACCCAGTGGCCTGCTGAGGAATCTCTACTACTGTACCACCGGGAGTTTATCTGGGCTCGCTTTCTGGATATAAACACCTGTAACACCAGCACAAACCCCAGCTGGTGATCTACCCGCTCCGTCACCCAGTTTCTACTGTACTACCGCTCTGCAGCGCCCTCTGTTGACGCTGGTGGGGTGACCTGCTCTTCCTCGATAAAAACTGGTGCAAACACAGACTGGTTCCCTGAATAGCACCAGGGCTCTAAGAAGCCGTGACGGATCCAGATGAAGAACCAGGGCTCTTTTGGTATTAAAAAGGCCCGTGAACAGTTCAGGGCTTTTATATTCTCTTTAAAGAACTCTTTAAAAATGGCAGAATTCCCCTTTGAGATCTTCTGGGAGAGTTTATAGCATTTTCTAATCAACTCCTGAAACATAGGACAGAAATACAGGCCTGGGATATTTGTTATAATCATATATTACTTATACTGATTACAGTGGTTTGGAAAATGTAAAGTCTTGATAGAATATTTTAAGAAAAGGGCGTGTTTTTTTAACTTAATAAAAAAAAATCAGTTATGATTTTATATGAAAAGGATATTTCAATGATTAGCTTAATACACCTCCACAATGAGTCTTTTCACCAAATCTGTTTCAGGCATACTCAGCCCTAATCTAATTTCCTTCCATCTGAAATTCTCATGTGTCTGTATTAAAGTAAGGTGCGGTAAAGAAAGACAGTGATCAGTAATGGAGTGTAGCTAATCCAAATCTAATTGACTCCGTCAGGTGGGCTAGATCAGGGCTGGAGCCATACCTTCCAGCATCCAAATACACAGGTGTGTTGGGCGTGTGCTGATGCTGCAGAAACCAAGTAGCCTCCAGGATTCCTGGTCTGCATTACTGCATTCCCTTCCTACATAATCCGTTAACATGGAGAGCACCTGTTTGTTTTAACCTGTTTGCCAGTGTTATTGCATTACTAAACTAAAGGAGATTTGGTGTTCATTAATCCATTGTAAAACTAGCCTGGCCAGTGCTGCAGTAGATTTAAGTGTCCTGGCTGTGAGGTAGAGGTGGGCGGAGAAAAGCTCTTTAAAGATACTTACACTTTTTTCATCATACACAATTTCATCATCACAAAATCACAATTTTACAAGATTTAGTTAGATGGAACATAGAACCTGGAGTGCAGCATACATATACCAGAATAATAGTCCTGTCCAAACTGTTCTAAATCCAACAGGCCAAAACATGCTGTCTTTGTAATGTAGGTCAGTGTTTTTTATCTGACGACGTCCATGATATGTTTAGGAAAGAGTACTGTGAGAATTTACCAAACAATTAAATATTATCATTTTGCCTCCCAGTCCTTCTGCCTCCCCTTCTGTGAGGACCACAAGACTGTAGGGCAGATATCTTCAAATCTAGTCCCTGAATTCAGTTTTCAGTTTGTGTTATTTAATCACAGGGAGGTATAACATTATACCACCAAACAGTTACATCAACAGTTTGTTAATTGGCAATGATTGCACAATGCCAGCCTGGAAGGCGGATTCATTGTCTGAATTTGAGGAGCTCTGTTGCAGGGCGATTCATTTTGTGACACAAAGTTATCAAAATGCGGAATATCAGGATGCTGTTTTTAGGTCTTGTTCCATTTTGACAGTGAAGAAAGAGCAGGATGGCTGTCGCCATGTCAATATAGGATACACACACACACACACACACTTAGACATCAAAAACGCTCCTTCAGCAAGGCTTCCTTGATGCACCTGGGAACAGCCTCTATGCCAAATGGCTTATGGGCTAGGACATTGAACAGGTTTGTTTTAGAGGGCCATGGTAATGATGAGTAGAAACTCCAGAAGCTCAAGTTAATCATTTTTGTACACACAGCTGGTGAATGTGATTTCTCTTTAATGTATGCTGAAGCAATCATTATAATGCAAAACAATACAGAAGTTGGTGTAATAGCACAGGAAAAGAAACCACCTCTCAGTATAAACTATTTAACCTATATTTCAAAGGTCTGGACAAGCCAAGCCTTCCTTTGCAATATGAAGAAGAACGGGGGACTAGCACTTTGGCAGCTCAAGAAGGACATTATCTAGCTGTACAGAGCAATACAACCGTCTATACACAAACAACATTAAACAGCTCTTCACTTACATACAGGATTATAGCATCATATGCATGTAAGCATCCGCTGAGTGGTAAAGCATTCAGATTTCACAATATCGCACGCCTGTTTCCTGGCAACATTTTGGGATTGGTCCATGGTGGAGGGATGTGGACCCTGTTATCGTGGAAAAAACGACCACACTGCCTCTTCTGCGATATTCGGAGTGCTACTGAAATGTGGGCAATAAAATTGATACCTACTGCAGTCAGAATGTTTTGAATAGGTTATTCAGCTGGGCATCCTTTAAACATTTGGAATAGGTTCTCCCCCAAACAAACACTGGATAGTTATCATTCATTTTGACCATCAATGGGCAGTTTTTAGCTCTGTAACCTACTGATCATAACTTTAAACTGGAAATTGGAACTAGCAGTGCTGAGGCCAACCAGCAGCTGCAGCCTGTAAATGGCAGCCTACAGTGATGTTTTTCCATTCTGGTCATTTTAGCACCAAACTAATTAAGATAGCATTATTTTTAGGATTTTTTCCTTCCGGTGGGCCTTTATACTGTGCAAAAGTCCTAAGCACCTAAGCAAGGTATTTAAGACCAAAAATAAAAAAAATGTCTTGTTTGAAAAACACATGTGGTTTGAGATTTTTAGGGGAACGGGTTGGGATCTACATTTCTCATGGATTTGTTAAATTCCACCAGCAGCACAGCTGATTTACTGTAATGGAGGACGATTCTAGGTATTGGACAACAGCAACAAATGATAATGGGCTTTTTCTAAATGAGGTTTGGAAATGATCAAGTTTGCACAAGTACATTCACTACCTGTTGAGTTAATATAATTTGTGTGTAAATGTTTCCTGGCCAGGGCATCATGGAGGCACAGTGGGCTCACAGCAAGAAGTGCCTGGGTTCAATTTCCTGGCTGGACTACCAGAGTCGAGTCATTCAGTTGGAGGTACTAAATTGCTCCTAGGTGTGAATGTGTCTGCCTTGTGATGACTGGTGCCCTGTCCATGGTGTTTCCTACCTTCTGCCCAATAAGCTGTAGGACAGGCTTCAACACCACAGGACGATAAGCAGCTTAGAATGGATGCATGAATGAATGTTTACTGGCCAGATAAATGTTTATTTTTTCTCAGGTGTCTTTTGCACAGTACTGTATGGCTAATAGAAGGTTTATATAGGCCATTAGAGAAAGGCTGGAGAGCAGAACGCAGAAAAAACAAAAAAAAAAAAAAAAAAAACAGCACCAATTTTTAAATAATTAGAAAAAAAAGATGCCTTTAGTCACAGAAGATGATTTTTCACAACAATCATTAAGCTGCATAATGCTAGTGGACAACGTATGAGATGTACACATAAATATAAACAAAATCCAAAACCTACAAACTAAACAGCCAGCACTGAGGCTGAACAGAGAGGTACAGACGTTTGAAATGAGAGAGGACGAGGACATGCTAAACACGTTTCCCCACTGATGTGCTTATTTTTGTCGATACCAGGTAAATGACATCTGCAAAGCCCAGTGCTCTCGACCGTCCATTCTTTGCATGGAATCCCGTTTCCATTAAGCTTTATGATCCCAGTGGTTTGGTGTAATACAGGCTAGGAGCACATGCACAGTGATGATGGAGACCAATGAGCAATGCAGATGACAAGTTAGGAGCTCTGCAGCTGTACACAGCTGTACAGCTTTGTTACACCAAGTCTTTGCACAGGTTGTGTTACCTTGTCCATGCACTGCAACACTTGCTGAAGGCCTTAAGCTCGCCCGTGCTTCTGAGCTGTATTGCACCACCGACAACAGTTTGCCCCAAAAGTGAGAGAACGTTCAGACGGTGGGTCAAAGTGTGTGTTTGTGTGCTTTTCAAGATTGTAATAACATTATATACAATATAGTTCACAGCATATATGGGGAAGAACTGGATCTATAGTGACAGATTAAAACAGAGTGCTGAGGAGATGAATAAATTAAAAGGTGTGTGGGTCGCCGTTTACCCCGTCATTATTTACACTTCTGTACAAACAATTAAAGTATATTTGCCCCCAGCTAGTGCTTAAAAGTAATCTATTTCGAAGCAGAGACTTCATTGAAAGCGTTAAGAAAAGTTACAAAGGGTAAAATAAATCTATGCCCCTTAGCATCTGTTATGAGTTCATCTTATTAGGAGATTAAGAGAGGACAGTGTCACTAGATACAAGCAGCCGAGTTGTCAGTGGCAAAGGCGACATGCATTTGTGAAATATTACGCAAATAGACATTAAAAACAAACACTTTTAAACTCTTTTAAAAAGTAAAACACTTGCATTATAAGAAAATAAAGCCAGCTTTAACACTCTTCTGTCTCTTTGTCTTTCACATCCTTTCGTTAGGCCTCTCTGCTCCTGGGCCAAATATGTGCTCTTTTTTTCTAAACTTATGTTTTAATGAATCAGGTTGGATGCTGGATTAGAGTTAAAGAGATCTACAGTATGATTGCAGGGGTCCAGCCACATAGCACTGTTATGAAATCTTAAGCTAATGAAGACAGAATTGAAGAGAATATATGAGCACATCTATAGAGGTTTACAGTGTGATTGCAGGGGGCAGCCACAGAGTACTGTTTTGAAATCTTAGGATAATGAAGACAGACTGCACTTTGACTGCTGCCCAGCATTCACACCATGTCTCATGTTCCCTCAAATAAAATAACCTCGCAAAATTGATTAGTGTAATGGAGAATGTGCTCTTAAAGGTACTATATAACTGCTAGTTCCGTCTCATGGTAATATACAACAAAGCAGAATTTGGCACAATAGAAGGGGAAAGTCTGTAGAGAGAGAGAAAGAGAGTACAAGGAGGCAATGGTCACTAAATTCTACACAGGGTATAAAATCGGGAGAGGTCTTGCCCTCTCTGTATGTTTCTCCATCCACCACTTTACACAGTCCAACCAGGAGTCAAAAGTCTCTTGCTCAGAAAAACATGAGCTTACAGGCCGCAGGTGCAGGTGAAACCCTCCTTCTCCCTAAAAAGGCTTAATACAGTCATAATAAATCATAATAAATCTTAATAAATCTTAACAAAGTCTTAATAAGCCATCCTTTTATGCGATGCGTGGTGCGGAACGATCGTTGGTCATGGTCTTTTTCAGTTTAACTCCACGCCGGATAGCCAGAAGCATGGTGTCCCCCTGTGGATCCTCCAGGTCCAGATCCTCTAGTGCCCCGTCAGGTCCCTCCATACCTGCAGTCATGACTTGCTGCCCAGGAGGAAAGGGAGGGTTAGTAGAAGCTTGACCGCTCCAGGAGGCCACAGGCAGGATGCCCTCCTGCTCCCCGTCCTCACCCAGCGTAGGGGAGCCGGGGCTAGCCAACTCTTCCACCTCCTCGTTACTCGGAAGGGAAAACCCCCCAGGATAGTCCGGCACAGTAGGGGTCATGACTGGAATCATAGGGGTTTTTATGGGGATGGGGCCGGCGCCACCTGTGGCTCTTCGGGCTGAGGGTTTAGTAGAAGGGGTCCTGCGAATGGTGGCCACCCCGGGCGTGACTATGACCGGTCCTGGTGTAGACGGGATGCCTGCAGTGGAGGCCGGGCGTTTGGCCTGGAAGAGTTTGCGGTAGGATTGGCTGATGTCACTGTTGCGTGGGATGGTGGAAGATTTGTCGAAATCCTGCTGATCCACCTCATGGTCACCACTCACGGAAAAGTAATCGTAGTCAGACACTGAGGGCAAGATGGAGGCATGAACTGTTAGACTCCATCAACATGAAAAATTATGAACCCAGTTTGTAAACTGATATCTACATATTTACATAATTACAATATTTACATCATTTTTTTTTATTAAAAAAAATTATTTAAAAATGTAAAAATTAATCAGAAAACAAACCACTAAATTGCTAAACCAGCTAAATTAGTAGACCATGAAAAAGAAAAAAAAGAATCAGCTAATAACAGAGCAACACACATACCCTGAGACGGGATGGTGTCTTCAGAACAGCAGGGTGTGGTGGTTTGTGTGCTGTAGCCACTGGAGCACTGGAGAGAGTCCCGGCTGGACCGTTGTGTGTCCAACTGCAGACCACGAGACAAGGCCAAAGCCAACTCCTCATGAGCCTCCATATCCTCCACCTATGAACACGCACACCCAGTGTGAGTTTATATGCACGCACACATATCAATAAATACTGCTTAGATGTTTAGATGTCCTCAGACCAAGCCAGAGAAGTTGCTGAAGTGTTTCAGACTTTAACAGTGATCCTTTGATTTCAGTCAGAAAAGCATCTGTGATCGTAAACCAGAAAATCTCTATATTTGGATCTCACTGTCACTTCTGTTAGGTAGTGTTCTCATTACTTTGCAGGCACAGAACAGCACAGCACAACAGAGAGAACCCACCACCAAGGCTCCAGTTTTTTTCTGGACTTTTTCCAGTCTGGAACAACTGGACAGAAATGGTTCGTTAAAGATTCATAATGCAATTACACAGAGACCTGAGAGAGATGCTCTAAAACTGACCAAAATAGCTTTCACTGAAAGAGATAGCCGCCTCAAATAGCTCAAACAAACAAAAGAAACTCCTGTTTGCTTTATTTACTAGTAGATTTTTTTGTTTGTTTGTTTGATTTAGATTTTTTTTAAATGCTTCTGCAAGTTAAATCAGATTTACGAAGGTTGTGCTTTTACAGCCTAACAAATATTTGAACACTGTACATTCAAGCTGACCTTTGGTGTGGCACCCATGTTCCTAGGTTTCTGGCTGTCCTCGGTGAGAGTGGAGGGCGGGCTCGGCTGGAGAGAGCTATTTGAATCTGCTGGCTCCTTTGGCTCCTTTTTCCTCCTCAGTGTGTTCACCATGGGCTGATCATATGGTCCAGGTTTAGCCCAGTCCTGCAGCGAGTACAACATTGAAGCATTATTCATTCAATGGAACTACAGGGTAACTCAAACTGACAGCAGCTGCATTCTCAGTACCAATCACTAGATGGCACCATTAATCTGTGCAATGTTTTTGGGCACATATCTTGCCAAGTACCTGGTTATGAAAGGCTAACTGATAACTTTGTTGCTAGCACTGCTTTGGAATTATTTGTCCAGTGTGTAAATGAAGAATCCTACTTTGCTTTTCATAACAAGATCCCATATGGCTGTTCACTTCTATAGAAAAATTTATTGATATTCCACTCTGGTGGTTTTGCATATCCAGACTGTATCGCTTGGAAGTCAAAGCTAGTTTCATGTACTTGCCAAAAACACAAAGCCAAAAAATCCAGGAAAAAAGCCAAGAAACAAGGGACTTCAATGGCTTTTGATTACAAGCTGCCTAATTATACTGTGAATGCACCACTGATGCTGGATAAACTTTTCAGGTTAAGAATAATTTCAATAGGTTGGGAAATCATCAATTATCAATAGGTTGGGAAATACTAACTTTTAAGCATAATTAAACATTTGAGGGAAGAAATTTCATATTTCTCTATATATAAGACATACAAGGCATTCGTGCTGCCCTCTAGTGAAGACTTTTGCATACTGATTTGCATTGTAATCTCACCTTTGAGGAACAACAAATGGCCAAAAGATAAGTGGATGCGATGAATGGGGTAAAAAAAAATTAAAAGATGAACAAACCTTCCAACTGGGAATCTTGGAGGACGGGGGTAGCATGCCGGGACCCAGCGTGCAGTAATGGGGGTAATCGGGCAGGAGCCCAGAGCCTGGCCTTGACCATGACCTCAGGGTGGATGAGGAGGAGGAGGAGGATGAGGAGATGGAAGAGGAAGGAGGGGGGAGGAAGGGGAAGGCCCCTCCAGAGATCCCACCAGACAGGTATGTGGTCTCTCCAAGCCCATAGAAATCGTAGCCATTGGACAACTGAGGACATGTGGTGGGGTAGACAGGACAGAACCAGACACAAATAACACACAAAACAGGAAACAAACAAACAAACAATAAACAAATGAATGAACGAACACATGAAATGACAAAAGGCAAATAATATGACAAAATAAAGAGTGGGATCACACTGCAGATAATAAGACAACTCCTCACAACTGAAATAGTGTGAAATAAATGTGTCCATTAGCACGGATTGCATATAGGGATGTAACAGAGGACAACTGAAGGAAGACGGGGGGGAGGGGTCTGATGGACCAATGGTAAGTGGTCTCACTGATGAGAGAGCCAATTGAATCAGGCTCCAGTAGCTTCAGAATCTATGGGGAGTTCACCTTTTCAGTGGAAGTGGAAGCCCCGGCTGAGCCAAGGGATGTCGGTGAGCTGCACTCGCTGACCGACTGACACGTCTCAGAGGCCTCTGACGAGCCAGAGCTGGAGGTGGTCTGCAGCATGCACATGGGGATAGAGCAACAGGGGGAAATGCACACACAGCAGGTAAAGAGACCGCAGGATAAAGCCAGCATGAAAGAGAGAAAGGAGAGAGAAACCAAAAAAGTGAGAGAGAGAGAGAGGTTGGGCAAGTTAAGCACTATGCAAAAAAGCAGCAGAAACGTCAGGCAAAGTTAGTCAGAGGGGCTGAAATTAGAATAAACAGCTGCATTAGAGTGGGAGCAAGCCACAGGCCTCTGCTAATTCACATCTGTCAGGTTCTTGGAAGTCAGTGAGTGTGTGTGTGGGGTGGGGGGAAGGGGGCAGATATGCAGGCATTTAGGAGCACGTGTGAGCTGGAGAATCAACCACCAGAATGTTTTCCCTTGGCCTGTGGGGAGCGTGGTGGCGGCGGCTGGAAGGAGCTACGAGCCTCGTGCTGGGACCTGATTTTGGGGCTGGATGATACTTGACCCTGAATGATGGCATCGCTGGCAAAAGCCCTTAAACCACAGCCCCAGTTTTTGGAGAAACCAGAAGCTGGTTTAACCAAAGTAAAGCTTCTACTGTGGTCAGCTCTTCAACCACTTTTAGCGAGGATGACCTCAGCATCTTCCGCTGTTCCCAGACCAGCATTTCCCCAGGGGCTCAGCAAGGCCTCTTTAGGAAGGCCATAGGACGCCTTCAGGCTTCGAAGCGATCATGAACCGGAGCAGTGCAGACCGCTGGCAGACACCGTGACACATTATGTGGGTGTCTGGGTGATTTGCAGGGTTTTTAAAGAAGGGGGGGGGGGCATAAGCTCTGCGTAATTAGAGTTTAGCGTTAAAGCTGGCTTGTCATACTCATCTTGGATGAGTTACAATATGAAAGGCACAGTCCCCCAAAACTGGTAAAGTGACTAACAATGAACAGATGCTGGTTAGCATTTAGCATGATCATGCCTCAATTGCTTCTAGTCACTCCTACCCAGGTCAGCATCTAGTAATTTAACATTCTCCGCTAATGCAGAGCTGGATTCAAATCATTAGTAGAGGGTCTGCCAACAACCTTTGTGCAGTAAGACTGAGGGCTGGCAGTGCCTCATGGGAAAGCCGAAAATTAGGAAGGAAATGGAAGACCACAGCTGGATACCCTTCAGCTAGATGCTAACTGACTCCTAAATAAAAGTAATTAGTTACAGAAGTACCTTGGACTGAACTACAAACTACAAGACATCATCTTCATGTGAGACACTGAGTACTTCTGTTTTGGAGCCAAGGTATATGACATATAACCAACATGACCAACATAAGCACCATAAGGAGTTACCTGGAGGTGGTAACTGATCTCTTACCTGCGGGGCGGAGTCAGAGGGCATGGGCGAAGGCGACTTGGACTGGAAGGCATCATGCGAGACGAAGCCTGAGTCGTGAGAGGAGACACTGGCAAGGCGGACGGGGGCCTGCTGCGGCAGGGTGGAGCTGCGGTAGCGATAGTGTGGGGAAGGGGAGTGAGAGTGCGAGCCACTGGAGCGCGAGTCACTACTGTTCACACTGTTCAGACTGCTGTTAGAGACAGGAAGGGGACAGGGCACAGGCAGGAAGTGGGACAGAACAGAGGGGAGGGAGACCGGGAACCATTAACACTCCACACAAACTCAATGCAGCAAGCAAAAATAAAATAGGAAAGCCAAAACATAACCACAACGTGAGGAACAAATAAAACAAACAGGCAGAAACAGCAAATGCTTCCCTTTAAGACAGTTTCAATTAATGAGTCCAGTATGTCTATCTAAAACTATCCATCTAAAACTATACAACCAAGACCAGTGTTTCCCAACCATAGTCCAGGAGGCTTACTGTCTGATTTAACACATCCACTGTAGCTCAGTAAGGGGGAGCTGGATCAGGTAGAGAGCAGTAGGCCTACAGGACCAGGGTTAGGAAACACTGATCTAGACTAGATCTAGAGGTGCAACTTTTTCATCAATCACTGATAAATAATAACCAATTCTTGTTTATTATCCCCACATTATTATGGTTTTACACTTTCACTGCCTTAACAAAGACACCAGTGAGTTGCAGATTTCCATTCTCAATTACATTTTATGTTCAATGATTAAATGAAGACACTAAAACCTTCACATTCAGTCTGATGTATCTAGGACTTGAGAATTCATGAAAAAAGAAAAAAGAGATTTCATCACATAGTAACAGAAATGTAGCTCTCATTTTTCATTTTAGGCTGCGAGACTCAAGACGCAGATACTGCTTAACAGCCCTTTCCCCTAAAAGAGGTTCATTAAAAAAAACGGGGAATTCTGCTGACTCCAGCAGTGCCCCAAAAATCCTACAGCAGCACACGCTCAAGGCTCTGCATCAGCTCGGTGTCAGGACACTACGATGATTGATGTGTCTGTAAAACGCCTCAGGAAAAGGCTTAGGGGCTTTGTTGCTCCCCTTTGCCATCAATAAAAACTGTCCTAGACATATCATATACATAACGGTAAAATACCCATGGTTTGAAATAATAACAAAATTTATCAATTTCAAAGAAGCTGCATTTTTGCTTATTTAGAACAGTTGTTAAACCTGAAGAAAACCACTGACAGCCTGGAGAAGACTAAGAACATGTCACTGATATAACACAGGGTAATTACTGTGTGCCCTGATTGATATTTTTAGACGCTGCTCTAAAATCAGGACTCTTGGTAAATGCAGCTCTTGAAGTCTTTTCATACCCACTGAGGAAGGAAAGTACAGCCAAAGGGAAGAAGTCTAATAGTGTAATACATTAACACGAAAAGAGACTGAAACCAGGAACGTGACTCTTCACCGTGCTGTTATTCTACAGCTGTCTTCAGTTAGAACTCTAATCTTGTGTAGGGCGACTCAACCATTAGGACTGACAATAAACAGAAAGACACAGCAATGCAGGCATCATCACACAAACTGTTTCTGCATGGAAACAGTTCAGTGGTTCATATGACAAACAGTGCATACAGTTGGACACATATAGGGTGGAGGGGGTTGGTCAGGGGCATCTTATTGTGCTCAGAGATTTAAAGTAGAGGCAATATCATTCGATATGTCACACATCTGATTCACACATCTCATTTACCTTCCAGTTAAAACTGTAAATGTTGACAGGTTTAATATTAAATTCATTGTATATAATATACATGCAACAGTTATGGAAAACATTCACTGTATTCAACACTAGGAGGCAGTGTGAACATTTCAGACATCCCCTGTCAGTACTTCTTTAATGCCTTTTGACTGTCTGGGCCAGTTGTAAAAGAAAAACAACAAAACAACATGTCTTATCATGCTCTCAGTGAAGAACTGTGAAAAACTAGTAGATGTAAGACGCTTACCTGCACATACTGGACTTCCTGGACATAGTGGTGCTTGGAGAGGAAGGTGGTGTTTGGTACGACCAGTTATAATCCGAACCCTTCAGATCATGTATGACCTGTGTGTGGCAGACACAAACATATGAAGAATAGAGACTTAATGGCTTAATGACTTAATTAAACTACATATTACTGCATCTTCATTATAAAGCTAAAACCAAAAGGTAACAACCAGTAAAAAACCTCTGGCTTTTTTGAATCCCAAAGTAAAAATCACACTGGATTTATGTCAACATTTGTTTTTCAAACTCTACGCATCTACAGTTCATCAAAGTCCCAGCAGAACAAACAGAAACAGATATTGCATCAGGCCAGAAGCTGTCACAGGTGTGGCTTATCTGCCCCTGGACATTCAACAAGCCTGTCGGAGTTTGACAGGTAGTCAAAATATCACGTAAAAGGAAATTATTAGTCATCGACTATCCAGTTCTTCCACTCCGACTGCAGACCGATTTGCACAACCCACTGGCAACCATGAAAATACTGATGAAAGACGACATGCCACGTAAAACTTTACAAAGGACGACAAAGGGACACCTACCTAAATAAAAGTATTCCATTCAGTCCATCTAAACAAATAACACTAAATAACCTTAAAAAGGGAGTTTACCTGCACATGTAGTAATTCTGGGACATGTTGTTTTACAACAACAGCAATGTCTGAGTTACTTTCCAAGAACTGTTCATTATTATTAATGGTGTGTTAAATGAATGGAATTAACATAGTAGTGAATGCATCAAAAAAGAGAGAATTTGAAAATTTTGAATACAGTATCACAGATTAAATAAGCCTACAAGAGCATAATTTTATAGGTAGTGAACATGAAAAAAGGTGATTAAAACATTTCCAGTGAACTGTAGAACTGTTTAATGGTTTCTATGAAGGTCATTTCACAAGCATTTTAATTGCTGTTTAGTTTAAATATCAAAACACGGTACAACAACCCACAGTCTCTGCTTTACAGGTTTTACCTGCTGAAAACACAACATCCCACTCAATACACAGAAAACAACAAAACAAGCAGTAAGGAAAATTCCCGCTTGCCACAGAGTGGCTGCCAAAGTGCAAAGTGTAACCATCCACAATGGATTTTCTGGCTCTTTGTGTAATACTGTTTGTATGTTTTTTATTAATTCAAGATGCTCAGCAACATCTTCACATCACAGTTCATCTGGTGGACTGAAAATGTTTATGGACTTGCTAAAAAACAAACAAACCTGTTCACTTGCAGGGGGGAGTTTGTGGGGGTCCATGGTCAAAGCTTTGAGGTCATCAGCGATGGTCTGCAGATGGATGATCTCTCCCAGCATGGACATCTCTTCATCCTGACAGGCAGATAACAACATGCTTCAGTTTTGAACATGACCTCTGTACTGAGCAATCCAGATGTCCTGTTTGATGCTGCACTGATGTGACTGCTTAATACAAGCTGTGTTTAAATATTGTACATTAGTACGTTTGATTAATTCAAACTGTTTTTAATCACTTTTATTTCATCTCACGATTAACCACCAAAAACTTCTAGGGTACTTGTGTAACTAGTTTTGCTTTTAGATTATGCAGTAGTCTCATTTACACAAGCTAATGCTAACCTGTTACCACAAGCAAACCACATGGCTTTACTTACCACCACTGGCCGGAGCATGGCTACGAAGGTACAGAAGCGTGCTCTCTCCTCGATCAGGGCCTTCCGCACGGCCTGCTTCTCAGTCTCCTCCAGCAGCAGATATTTATCATTCACATCCTGAACGGCACTGTCCAACTGTGGCTGGATGTCCCCTCTCCCTGCAACATTTAAACCAGTGCTCCTTTAATCAATCCATTTATTTCAGCTTATGCTTAAGTTACAATGCACTTTATGTAACACATTTGTCTTGACCCATGTATCTGTCTCAGAGTGAGAGTTTGGAGTTCAGATCAGATTTTGGATTTGTTGTCCCAATAAATAATCTTACATGTACAGGTATGGAATCATTCTGGTTTAGCAATCTTATTTACTGATGCTGTATACATATGGGTTCCAATCCATTCTGCCAATGATATATAGTTATGTGTAAAAGTTAGAAAGCACTCTTATTTATCCCATTTTCAGCCATTCATTTCAAGTTATTCAATTTACTGTGTAAGTAAAAAAGATATACTAAACAGACAATTACACCAACACACCCCTCCATCACCAACATGGCACAATATTCAAGAGCAAAACTGTTCTCGAAGCTCTTACTAATTACGTTCCCCTCCAAAGAGACAACATTCTAAGATGTCCAAAAGAGATATTACTAAGGAAATTGGACACAAGATAATCCACTTGCATACGGTGAAGTACAAAAACACGGTATTTCAAGATTTTATCTTTAAGAGAGAAGGAAATCCTTCCACTGTTAGATGACAACTCCAATGTCCAATGTGAATTTTGGAGATTATGCTTGCAGATTTAATTGAAAAACAAAAAAAAGCAAGTCTCTAGAAAAAGGAAGCAGATATAAAAGCAAAGGGTGGAAAGACCCTTTATATTTTGTCTATATATAATTACATAAATATAAATGTATAATTATACTTAATGAGACTTGTGTAATTTTCTGTTCAGTATTTGTTTTCTGCTATTTTTACAGTATAAGAATAACTAGCTGTCAGTCTTCTTGACTTGAAAACAAATGAATAAAACTGCAAAGTACTGTAAATATAGCACACATGTAAGCTGGGCCTCTGCATAAAAAACTACAACATCAAGTTTTAAGACATATATGGTTAAGCTGTTTTGACTTTGGACAGTACCAGCCTTACATAATCAGTAATTGTAAGGCTGAATCAGTATTCCCCATAATCTACTGAGACTGAAACACAGGGCTTAATTCCAGTATAATGCGCATTTAAACTTACATACCTTTACACTGCAGATTTTACAAAAGAGTGTTTACAATGATTGCTGGGGCCATGCCACGCTATAAACATCTCCATACATCTCTAAACCTACTGCAGAGCACTTTTTAATTTTACTGGTGACTTTAGGAACAGCCAAATTGTTGAACTTGTCTGAGGCAAAGCACCCATTATAAAAGTCAACAAACTTACTTTGCCCTTCATTTAAGAAATCGTCTTCCAAATCCCTCCCCACCCAACTCAAGACAGACTGTAAGACAGATACTTTACTGGGAGGTCACTCATTTAAATCTTTTATTAATGTTTGGTGTATACTGAGCCGCAAATTAGTAATCAATTTTACAAAATATGAAGACAATGGTCCACAGATAGCAACATGTAGAGGTCACACAACCATAATAATCTTTAACTTATGTAAACGAACAAAGACAAACTGACATATGGTGGTTCTGAGATGGAACCACAAGGAATGCTGTATACTACTAACAACTAGAGAAGTTTAAGTTAGCCATCATTTTTCTCCCTGCATCGTACTGTAGTGATCACAAATCAAAAGATAGCTGGTTTATTGCTGTGATTGTTAATTATGTTTTTTCTTTGCCTACGTATTGAGATTCAGAACAGTATGTAAATAAGACTGTAATTTTGTCTTAAGACTTATAATTATGACACAGCACAAAACAAACCATGGCACAGATTCAAACAGTGCTATTATATTTAGAAACAACAGAAGCTTCCCCGGTCACAAACACACGAATAAAAAGGCACCACTTTGCTGGGAGTGGTTAAGTCTGCATCCTCTTTCTTAGAAAAAAAAAAAAAAAGTGGTTTAACTGGAATTCACTGTTGTCTATGGAATGCAGCTTCCATTTTTCCCAAAGCCACTGTTACGACAGTTACAATAAATCCCCAAACACTACCAAAAAGTGTCTTTAGAAGCTGGTTTGCTATATATGATCTAAAGAGTTGCTTTCAATTAAGTGTGACTAAAACACCAATATAATAAAACGACAAGAAAGAGGTGCCAAACCACTGTGCAGTCTGGGGGAAATTAGTCTTCAGCTGGAGACAATACAAATTAGTGCAATTTGTGACACTCACATTAAATCCTCCCTAGTCTTGCATTGGAAAAGCCCCTCCAGACAAACACATACATCAGCATATCAGACATATGGAAGCTCTTTAGCAAGGAAAGTGGGTTGCCAGATCCACATGCACATGGCAGGTTAAAAACCTACAGACACGGCCACAGAGAAGGTACTGCTCTAACGTGGAACACATGGGATTGCCATATCTTCATGCAAGCTTCTAGTTCTAAAAATGCTCTAGTTTTTCAAATGCACACACCTACAGAGAATACACACAAGGTTGATATATATTTACATGCACATGGGTGAGGGAAATTAATATTAGTTATTAATTCTAAATGTAATAAAGTATAAGCCTAAAAATCCAGCATGCTCACAGTTGGTCATTCAGGGCAATAACACATAAAGGCAAAAGTATCTCAACTACTATTTCTAATTTTTATAACTTTGCAGTGCACATGCAATATCAGAGACCTTAATATACAAGAGAGGCCAAGTTTAGTATTAGTTAAATGTATGCTAGTAGAAAACTCACAGTTTGGTCAAATAATTAATCAATCACTGGTATCTGGTATCTTTATGTTGGTAATTCCCTACATATACTGCTTAGATTTCACTATTTTCCTTAACACATGACGCAGCATCAATGGTGTCCAATCAAACACGAGGCTTACGTTTTAAACCACTATGTCTTACTCAAAGACTCAATTAAACAAACACCAAGATTCACTCTCCATCTCTGAAAAACAACACCTTTTCATTATTATGGCCCAGCAGCCAGCTGGATAATCGTCCAGATGTGGATTTCCTACCAGCTGTCGTTACTGAAAAGAGAAGCAAACCAGGAAAAATGTACACAAATGCAGCTTAGCTTGAGAGACTCCCTTTATGCTAGCAAATGAGTGAGTTTGTCTATGAACGAGAGAGAGTGCGAGAAAGAGAGAGCGCGCGAGAGAGAGAGCGCGCGTGCGAGAGAGAGAGAGTGCTCTAACTAACACACTGTCTTTTCTTTCTTTCTCTCACACTACAGAAGGTAGCAGCCCATTGCTGTCTGATTCTGCCGTTTTATGATTCTGCAATTAGAGGCAGCGCTGTTCTATCTCCGATTGCAGGGGTTGGAAAAAAATATAGGTCAGAGAGTGCAGGCTGGATTCCAGTTTGCTACAGTTCAGACCACTGACTCTGATCTTATGTTCTTAACTCTTAGAGCTTAAGAAAGGCTCATAAGAGATTTAATTTTTTTTTAAATGTTAATTGCAATAATCCTCATTACATGAGTTGTTTGAGTAGCTTGGGCTATTTCTACGTTTCCCTTTCTGGGTGTGCATGCCATATGTCCGTTGACTAACATACACTCCTGAAAAGCATGCTTTATGAGATTATCCTCTGTGGACTTTGTTCACATGAGTGATTTACATTTCCCGCGAATGCAGCCTCCTTCCACTTTGACCCTCGGGGTCAGAAAAACACATTTGCGAGGGCCATGAGCAAACTATCAGCCACGCTAAAAACTGTTTCAGACCAAGCGGACACAAAGCTGAATACCTCTGTCAGGGAGTCACAGCCACATGTGATATTCACGTTAACCTCGTGAACGCTTCACATACAGATCCCAAACTGTGACCTCCTGTCAAAGGTCAATTTGTCCTTAAGATAAAAGTGAGAAACAAGATAAATGATGAACACAACTATATCAGAGACACAATCAGGAACACTGAGATCCTTAAAAAAGCTGGGACACTTCATTGGGCAACATTCACCTAAGCAGACCCTGCTTGCAAAACAATGGCCTCTCAGCCAGTCATGATTATCTCTGCCACTTCCTAAAGTGAAGGACAACTCCTAAGCACAAACCTGCAGTGAGAAGAGTGGCAGTAGTAAACTGACCTTTTACTAATTAGACTAAACTGTTTATTACTGAATGACATTACTGGAGAGATGTTTTTTTCAGGGCTCATTTTAGAGCATTTTCCTGCAGATAATATAGTTTTTATAGTTCTATACAGATTTTGTATGCTTTAATGTTGATCTTCTGCTATTATTGCTTGGACCATGTCATGAAAGACTAGCAACTAAAAGTGCCAAAACTAGTAAAAGAAATAGATAAAATTGGAATCTGGAAGACTATACTTGACGATACATATTCCAATATGCTTTATCATATTAAATAATGCTACAGGGAAATGTTAAGATCAGTCAGGCTGGCTTGTCTTAACTTAACTGCTTGATATATAGCCAGATTAAACAGGACTATACAGTGCTCACACACACGCAATTAAAAACGTTCTGTACAAAGATAAATATTAAGGCACTCATACACATGCTGAAATTTGCATTGTTTCAGTGAAGTCTGTGAGACCTCTAAGACATCTTTAAGAATCTACTTAGTTGCTTCAACTAGCTCCAGTGTCAATTTTAGCATATCTGCAGGGGTACCTTTAATCTCCCAAACCTTCACCTTATTAGAAATCTACTGCTTAATGTCCAGTTTGATATAGTGTGTAAACACTGTTACAGTTAAATAACTTACTATACACTCCCCAGTCCAAATAGTCAAAACAAAGCTGCAAAAACAGTCTGTACCAAATTTACTGTTCTTGTGAGGTCGTACATACTCTCACAAATATCCATATATTTAGACTTCTACGGATTAGCTCTGCACATGCATCCTGACATTTTAAAGGAGTGTGTCAATTTGGATTACCTTCCGAATGAGGCACGATTTAAAACAGCCAATCAGAACAGAACTGTCCTGTTTTTCAACCTGTTTTTTTTTTTAAGACATTTAGGGAGCGTGAAAAAATAAGCATGTAAAGCATTCACAAGGGATGATATGGGCTCTCCAAGTCAACGCTGTTCTACAGCTGCCTAGTGGCCTGGGCTGAAAGTTTGACAGGCATAGCAACAGTATCTAAGGAGAGTGGGACGTGTCAAAGGGCATTTGTTAAGTAATCTCAGACATACTTGCTTATACACTTGATTGTGTCACTGGATGACATAAGACTACTGACAGAAATGGACATTAAATTGGTAGTAGTAGCCATCCTGTCTGACCTTTGTACACCATTTATTTCATTCTAGAAGTAACAGCATATGAGGCAGAAGATTGCTTAATCAGGTCACTTCTTTCAGCATTCCTCTCTCTTTAGTGGCACAGAGAAACAAGACACATGGCAAATAGATACCAAAAAACAGGAAGAGGCAGCAATCGCATCCACATTTGGAGGTGGGGGGTGCAGGGAGAGAGCAAAACTTAGACATACAGACAGAGGGGCTTTAATGGGGTGGTCATATGGCGGCAGCCTGACTAAGTCTGGACAGACCACACACATTCTATCATACAGTTGGGACATACACTTACCCAGGGCATCAGCTGCTCAGAACAGGTGCATACGTGACGCAAAGCAGAGGAAAAGAGGAAAATATCAGGATATCGATTGATACTCAGTTTCTGGTCTGAGCCACTTGTCTAAGGTGATTAGAGAACAGTGTTAAAAAAAAAAAAAGAAGTTCAATTCTACCACTTCATGATGCCCCCCGCGCTACAGTCTTTTAATGAGAATATCGACAATTTGACCACCCACCACCATTTCATTCTATGCATCTACAAGCTCTCTTTATGAGGACATGCTCATGGAGACCATGCACAGAGCAACAAGGCACAGTTGCAGCTCAAGCTGCTATGTAATGTACCTCTAAACTGGAAAACTACAATTGTATTTTTTAAACAGCTTTAGTTTTTTTTTTATATTTATGTGATATTTATTCAATATGCATTGAATTTGTCCCAGAATATGTCCCTCATTTCTCCTGTATAAAAATAGAATTGTCATGTAGCTTTTTAACAAGTAGCATATGAAAGGAGTATGACTGAGTTTCATAAATCTGGGGGAAATAAATGTTTGCCCTGTTTAAATAGTTACTTGTAGTCCATTACTGAGTGAAAGATCACAGGACACCTTTAGGCAGAAACAGTTAATCATAACCTCAAAAGTACTGTAGTGTACAAAAGACAGAGGCCACTTCTCATTTACTGAATTTCCATCTAAGTGACAATCAAAAATCATCAAGCACAAACCATTCAAGATCCTTTTCTAATCCACTTGTATAAATGAGAAATGGAAAATGTGAAAAAAACTGATCCGAAACTGTTCAAAAAGTTTGAGAGAGACGAGAGAATTCAAAGTCTGCTCTTGTTTCAAACCTGAAAAAAATCTACAGGCGTTTCTGTCCATCCTTCCACTGTGAGAAGACAAGTCAAAGCTATGGGACAGTAAGGAAGTGAATCTGCCTTGAAATAAAGAACAAAAATGCTAATCAAACAAAGAAGCTGCTGATTTACTCAGAACAATGTACTGACCACCCCAGCATCCAGACCTTAACATCACTGAATGTGTCTGAGATTCTCTGGATAATGAGAGAAGCAGAAAATGCAGTCTTGTGGATGTGGAAAATAAAACTCTCTGACTTATTTGGGGGGAAAAAAGAAAAAAAGTGCACTGAAAAGGGAAAAAATGCTGTAATAAAGGTAACAATGGTAAAATAATTACACATGAACAGCTGAATATGAATATAGTACATGTACTTCACCAATAGCTTTTACTTTATACCCTAGACTTTACTATGTACATAAAGCACACAGCAGTCTGAAAAAAACATGTTTTTGAAGAATCTATGCAGCACCATAATTACGTGTCTTGCATATTAAGATTGCAGAAAAAGGGTACTTGTACAGAAAAGTATGTGTTTAGCAAAAAATAGTGTTTTTTGTTTTTTTAGATGATTAAAGATTGAATACATCACAAACTCTAAAACACAACTGATAAAGGGGTCAGATGTGTTTACATAGACTGATACAATCTCACTAACTTTCCCTGTAACTGGAGGCAGATTAGTCCAGGCTTTGTTGTATACATCACTACGTGAAATATAATTACACCACTTTGACCTTTTTTGACTTTACGAGACGAGAAGTAACAGCATAATGGCAAAGACACAGGATTATACAAGTATAGCTGTTCATTTTCCCCCATTAAATCTACAAATCGGCTCTTCTCGGTTACTTCTCGCGCTGCAGTTACTCTGTGCTTTGTCTTTATATTACATAAAAGGTTTATAGTCGTGTACTGCTTTGCCATCAAAACTGATGCTAAGCGGATGTCCGATTTCCCTTCACTCAACATCATTGTTATACTTGTTCAGCTGTACTGGGAGATGGGCACTGCACTGAGGATTTGATTGTTATGTAACCTTCTGTTCGCTGAGTCCAGATCTAAAGCTAATTTGCCACCAAATGGCTTGAGCGCATCCAAGATGACGTCACTTACAGCCCCTCTCCTCCTACGCAGGAAGCAATGTGAACAAAAGGACATTACCTTTTTTTGCTTTCTTCTGCAGCTTCAAAGTGTCTGAAGATTTCTTCTTGATCTCTTGCCTGGCCTTCTTGTATTCTGTAGGCAACGACACAAAGGAGATTTTTAAAATACATCCAAAGCATTTAAAAGCATTAACCTTCCTCCAAAATGAAGGTTATCGATGAGTTCATCCTGATTCTGCTGCAGCAACAGCCTTTTTTGGGAACAATGTAGATTCTGAAAATTCTGATTCAGTCACAAGAGCATTGATGAGGTCAGGTACTGGTGTTGGATGGTCAGCTCTGGATCACCAACTGCACAAAAGGTATTGGATGGTGCTTAATTAGTCTAGAGAACACAGTTCCAGTGCTTCACAGCCCAAAGCTGGTGGTCTTATTATGCATCCAAATGATTCCTAGCATTGGTCATAGTGACTTCTGGCTTATGGGTGGTTTCTCCACAGCATCCAATCTAGCAAGCTTTCCAGCATCCAATCTAATCCTACAAGCTCTACGAGTGCAACTGAGCGCTCATGTCAGTAATTGGTGAACTCTGAAGTAGCTGAATGTATTTATTAGAAGAGGTGTCCACAAACTTTTGCACATGAAAGTAGTGCCACATTGTTTAATACACCATGGGGAGTCATCATATCTCACCTTTCGCATGGTCCTTGTCCAGGGTGTTGGCTCCTCTCTTCCAGTCCTCCAGCTGTTCCTGCAGAGGATTGATTAGGCAATCGATGAATGCCCTGGAGAAAGAGAACAAGACTGTCTGAGAAAGACATAGTCTGCAAGAGCTTCTTTTTTGCTAATGCCTACAAAGCAGAAAACTCTCTTGGACTTTCTTGCCAACAAATTCTTATTAGCTGCTAGCACTGGAAATAACAGCAATTAATTCATACCAGACATATGTATATATTTTATCTTATGGGCAATTTATTTTCTGGATTTCCATATCACAGAAACTAAAAGTAATGAGCTTTCTACTCAAGGAGATTTGTTTGCCCTGGGTTGAGTTAATCATTTACTCCTTCTCTTCATTTCCCATGGCATGCAGGAAGCACAGAAGCAGCTGAGAAGGGGGGTGTTAAATTTAGCCCTCCCGTCTGCAGTCGCTCTTTCTGAGGCCTTCCTCAGGAATCCGCCAACTTGACCACAAACTGTAGTTTTACTGCATAGCTGAAGAGAACCTCCAGCTTCTCCTTAATTTAGAGCTTCAGCGCATGTGTGCTGTACAGCTGAAGTGACCGCCTGTTTTACCACCGCAGCTCCAAAAGTCTCTGTGCTGTGGCAGACCCAGTTTCCTCCCTGATGCTAGTGACCTCAGGAACTGCAGGAGACACTGTTGCTTCACTTGGACTGCCTTATACTCGTGGTCATAAACCAGGACTTTATAGCATTTGGTGTAATGGACCAGTGACGTGTGAATGAGGAGTGCTAGTATATTATTCAAAGCATGTGGAATGCGCTCAATGTGCTGAGCTTAGGCAAAGCAACACTGTTATGGCGGTAATAAATAGTACAGGTCAAGTAATTACGTCACACTTATTTTCATAGTCTACATGTTGTGCAGAAGCTCCGTAGGTCATGGTAAATACTGTATCCCCTTGGTTCTGATGTTCCACTGCACTGCATAGTTTAGGCTTTTCCCTATGTAAACACAAGATGTTTGAATAGGAAAAATAGGTGTAAAATAAACACTACGCTGACTGTGGAAACAGACATACATGGACACAACAGACCATAGACAGAGACTACTGATGTACTAAAATAAACCCGGACTACAAATCCATAATAGGTGACACCAACTTTGAAATTTCTATGTTACCTACTTTTGGCTGGCTGTCAATAGAGTTCAGAAATCTCATGGTTTTTAATATATATCATACAGTGTTTTCCTGTAGAACAAAATCTTGAAATGCTTTTTTACTATATGATTTTTTTGACAAACATTTGTGCGTATTCAAGTGTTTAAAAATTAAATAAATAAAACTGAAAAATGTTGAAGCGCTGTGCCTATGGGGAATCCTCTTATGGGCACACACAGCCCCAGCATAATTCCAATTGCAATGTTTATGACACACAGTGACGCACTTTTTGTGGCTCAGAATCATGAAGTCATTTTCACACACTCTATTCTTATAAAGAATAAAGGTTGGCAGCTGTGGGTCATGGTGAGAGTTGGTGTGCAGAGAATATTTACATTGAAAACTGTCGCAGCTTGGCCTCAATGCTTCTGTGCCTCATACACATCCTGGTGAGTGCGGAACCAATATCTCTGGTGCCTCCTACAAAGAATGAAAGAAGGAAAACAGAAATCATTAATCAGCCATACTTCAAACTACACTAGTATACTAGACTGACAGATTGACACAGATGCCTAAGAAACAGTAGATTCCTTTAAAAATGCTAAACCTTCACAGCATGCTGCCAACATTGACACAAGTGTCCCAAACAGAATTGCATAGAGGTAAGAGATGAGAAAAGGCCAGTCCGACACCTCCCTGCTAGATCCCTGTGGAAAAACATACTGCCTATGACCTCGTCACTACACCCAAGGGAGTCCACGGAGCTTCCTAAAATTGCTTTACAAATTCTCCTTAGAGGAGCGTCCACAAAAGAGTTCAACATGTTGAGAAGAGACCATAAAAGAGAGAGAGAAAAGCATCCTAAGCAGCTGGACGACCTGTGGATGCACAGACAGAGACATTGTCTTGACAGGGACTCCCTCCCATGCTATTGTCCACAGATCCCAGACCTCTATTTAAAGGCTATGTGTGAAAGAAATGAGGCTCTGCAAAACCAGGTTTGACCTTTTTACTTCCAATTATACTGGCAACTATTAAAGCAATAGACTCCATAAAGGGCCAAGTGGATTACCTCTCCAAAAATAAAGATAACCTACTGTAAACTACAGAAATCAGAGGAGCCTAACCTCTTAGTCAGTAGACATTCAATTCTACAGTTTCCTTTGACAGCAACATCCTCCTTCACCACCTTTTGACATCTAAGACATATTGTTGTGCTCCTGGTCATAATGGCAAAATCTCATCTTAAACATGGTCGGATAAGACATGACAGCCACAAAAAAAAAGATAAGACATGAGGTCTTTTACCAGGATGTGAAAAGACTGGAGATCTACAAACTTAATACAGTACAGGAAAAAAGTTTGGATTTACATTTGTTAGGGTAATGAATGGCAAAAGACTGACTCTAGTTCTCAGACCAGCACCTATCTGTGTTCAGAGTTACAGCATGAGAAGAAGGATCACAGAGGCCAATGGGAAGTTTGATTCAGACATGATGCCCAAGTCTGGTCTTTGAGACACTGCGGAGGGGCCCCTCAGACAGAGGGCATTGACTTTGGCAGCCTCTACCTTTGTGCCTCTGGAGCAGTCTGAAAGCCTTTGGAATGATGGACACTGCTTGCTGAGCCCCCTGCTCTGCTGCAGCCCCACTCAGCAATAGGAATGAATGTGCAGCTCTGCTGGAAGTGACTTTTAATCTCTCTCAAAAGTGACTAACTGCTTTTGTAGTGCCACTTGTTAGGAAGGGTGAGAAAGATGGAGAGGTTCATTTAGAGATGTGCCCAACCCTCTACCCATTACACAGAGGACAAGTTTGAATCCAGAGAACATGGAAACATCTTGAACTTTGCTTAGTAGTTTTACTTTTTATTCTATCATTTACCTTTTAGTCTAAAATAAAATAAAGCTCAAAAGTGAGGGATGTCAGCAGTAGCAAAGTCCAGATGGTCCAAAGGAACAGAATTATGAGTTCAGAAAAACATTCACAGAAATTTATTAAATGGTTTGCTTTACATGATTTACATGTAAATTTGCAAAATGAAAGTAGGGAATGGCAGTAACACCAGTCACAGTCAGAGTTATCATTGCCATGTCATCCCAATAATATTTACTAGGAGTGCACCAATATAAGAACTGGAGGCCAACAACAACCAATATACTTCATGCACATATGTGCTAATGGAGATACCAGTATATAGATATATAAAGTTATATCAGTATTATAGACAAACATGCAATGCAAAACAATGTGACAGAAATATATATTTTTCTGTTTTACACACGGTAATTAAATACTGGTTTGAAATATTACTCAAATCTAAAGTATTATCTGGCAATACTGATATGCCTCATAGCAGTATGAATCCTAAATGTTTACCAATACTATGCACTCATCCCAGTACTACCAATAAATTCACCAAAGCCAGTTAGACTGAATGATTTCTTTAACTGAAACACAGGGCTATTTTTCCCCCTCTTACCAGTGGAAAAACAGTGCCAGAAATAAATGATACATGAACACAAGTGACCAGAGGCAGATCTGTAACCCATTCACTAACACTCATTCTATTTATTCTCTATTGGTTTATGGTCTGAAAGAAACCCATTCAGAAATACATATAGATGGGGGTTGGGAGGTGGTGGCGGGACCCGTGTATTAGAATAACTATATGGAACCCAATTGTTCACTGTCAATCCGTCTTTTTCTTTAAGCATACAGCCCTTAAAACAACAGCTCCTGCTCAGAGTCGTCAAAAAGACTCTTGTTTCTCTTCCAAATAGACAGCCTGGTCTAGCACGTGCCCCACCCAAACGCACAGAATCAAAAAGAACTATTCTAACCTTAAACAGGCACAGCTTTTTAACCCCCCTTTCCACACTTGTTCTGTATATAGAGAGATGATTTGTCTTCTGAGCAAAGCTTGTATAAATAAGGCTTGAGAGTTCACCACGGCTCTTAAAGGGGCACAGGCAAGAGGTAGTACAATTGGCTGTTTGAGCTTACTTCAGAAACAAATGTCAATGTGGCCACAGTTGAACTGCTGTTGCCTGTCCTCCTCGGTGGTGGTCTGGCGTAGGCCAGCCAGCCAGGCAGAATAAAGAGGCTTTCCTTTTTTAATCACAGAGATTAGGCTCCGCTGAAACACCAGCAGCTTTAATCCACACCAAAGCCAGCTGCTGAAAGTTGAGGTCGACAAAGCTGGAGGCTGGTTTCTCTTGCAGGCTCCTTTAGGCTGTCAAGCAGGTCCTGTCTCTGTCTTAGAAATGAGGCTCAAGGGAAAGCAGGTCCTAACAGAACTAGTGGTGAGAGATCAATTAACATCTTAAAGAGGACCTGTCCCTGACGTATGTCAAGTTGGCGCATCCACAGAAAAGCGAAAGGAGCCAGCTAGGCTGTTAAGGGAATTTCAAAGTTTAGTTGTACCACTGCACCCCGATAACAACTTTTGCAGCACGACTGCTCCAACATTCATGGGAGGACGAACGGACAACAAATCCTAAAATGAAAACAGTCCATTACAGCTTTAATGCCTGGTTTGTTCTTTTCCATCAGCAAAGGTCAACTCCATGTAATTCTGTCACTAAGTCAGAGGCCCCTGTTCCCCAGAGCAGCCACAACACATCAAGAGGTCTCATCTATCAAGAATGTCAGACACCATATAGCCCCCACAGTCTATAGCCAAAACAACAAGCATGGAAAAACAAGCCATGCTCCTTCATTCCTTGTAAAAGGAAATGTCAGTTTCTGTGGTCAGCGAGAAAATTATGGTTTTAATTGGCCTTTTTAGTGTCTCGTGATACGTGCTCATATTGGAGCCCTAGCCACGGAACTGGTGGGAGGTTGTCTCACCCGCTCCCTCCCTCTCGCAGTGTGGCAGTGCTCACTGGTTTCTGTGGAGACAGGCTAAGGCTGGCCGGGTGGACACACAAAATAAGTCTTGGCTGCGGTTCGTGCTTTCTAAGGTTGCCTGGGAAGGGAACACTGCGTCACCAAGTCTTGTCCTCCCAAGCATTCCAAACTCACTGCCTGAAAAAGCCAAGCTTTCATTGAAGCTAGATACAAAAAAAAAAAAAAAAAAAAAACACTCAGGAGAGGGGGAGGGGAGCCCTGCATCTTGCTTTGACATGAAAGCATCTGGTATAAAGCCCACTTGAGAGGAGAAATGTGCTAAGTGACCCAGTGTGCCGTTATCCTGCCCCAACATGCTGAGCCCCATCCTCGGCTGGCTTTGGAGCTGTTTTGGAGCACTGCACTTAGATCTTATGACCCTCATGTCTATATTTAGCCCAGGTTTGGTGTTAGGCTCCAGCTGCTGGGTACCTCCCAGAAAGCCCAATGTTGTGTAGTGGTGCTCCTTATAAATAGGCGTGACATAGTGGCCTCTGTGATTAGCACAGCACCACACCTCTTTCTGCTCCTGCCAGTTTGTCTGCCACTCCCGCCATGTCTCTCTCACCCTCCATGCATGTCTGTCGGTCGGTCTGGCTGTCTTTATCCACCTACCCTTTGTCCCCTTTGATGCGAGTTCATTACAATTCTTACAATAGGTGCAGTTCCAGTACAAAGCACAGCACTACTGGAGACTAAACAAATCAGTATTCCTTTGCGTCTCAACGTACAAAGACAAGCAGCAGACCATAGGTGTCTTGTGTATGAGGTAGGAGTCTTTAAACTGTTCACTCATGTTGGCACCGCTCTCATCCTATATATGTATATGTATATATATATCCTCTATACCACATCTGTCCTCAACAGAAAGAACTTGGCAGTACACCAAAGCAAGAGCACCAAGATCAGTTGACTTATACAATCAAGCTCATGAGCAGGACTCGACAAATCACATCAAAATAAGCCAATTAGCTTGGGATGACTCCACACGCACATTCCTAACCTCTCATCACTGCCTACAACTCTATGTATTTGCTGTGCAGGACAAAGCAAACTAGGAGCGAAGGTCGGTGTGAGACAGTTCACAGCAGGGGCATTTGTGAAGGAGGTGAAAGCACACAGTCTGGCCTTTTCCCCAGCCTTCCGCCAGGCCGAGGGAAAGCTCATGGTATGTGGCACTTCTCTGCCAACACGAGCGTAAAGGACGCAGGCTGGGGGAAGGGCTGCTTAAAGGCGACACAGTTCTCCAACAAGAAGGCTTCAGCTGGGGACAGACAAGTGTGGGCATTCATAAAGTCCTTCAGAGCAGGAGAGACAACCTAGGACCTGCTTTGTGGGTCTGGAATATGCTCCAAAATCAGCACTGTAACTTTCTTTTCATTCACAGTATCTAATGAAAAAGCAAGAGAAAGAACAAGTCTATGGGGAAAAAGGGTCCAATTCATCCATGGAATAGGCATGAATAAAGGAAGACACTCATTGTGCAATGACAGCTAAGTCATGATGCTAACGCTATTTTGCATATGAGACAGCAGACCTTCCAAAAATAATTCGAGTAGGCTCTCCTCAACATTCTCTGGGATGTTAACAGCAATCAGCAAGATATCCACCCTGTCACACAGTATATGATAAAAATTAATTGTTGGCGATTATTTACACCTCATATAACGCAGAGATTATTTACAGTACTGCGTTATTATCCAGCCTGCCTATTCAACATTGTGGCTGGGAGGCATGCCATGGTATCCCAGAGAACTGCACTGGACAAAGGATTTAAATTTCAATTCAAACCTGACAAATCTCAGGGATCAGACTGTGCCAGGCTGGGGCTCTGTAAATCAGATTTCCTAAAACTGGATTGAAAAATGGCAGGATGAGTTGCCCCCCCCAAGCCCCAACAACCCACTGAGCACTCATGCAGCCAGAAGTCTTTGTCCTTTTAACCTAGCAGACGATTGCATCATCGAATCAATTTGGTCTCACGTGGTGAGGAATATGACAACAGCCTGTGTGGCATGTTGGCATGAATGTTCTAAAAGAGAGAGTAGAGGGCAGACCAATCTGCACTAGTACAGATTATATTTAAAACCTAGATTATAATGCACATTTAAACCTTAATCCATACATTCAGCTGATAAGAGTTTGTCCAATAGCTGTAGCCAACAAATTTCTGATGAGACGACATGAGTAATGTCCTGACTGGAGTAAGGTCTTCTTTATTTCTATGATAACCAAACAATGTTCACATTGTGGACTGGAGATTTTCCACCAATGAGGCATACAGCACATTTGCTAAACAGCAAGTCTAGAAAACCCACTACAGCTATATTACTAGGCTCCATGTGGGTTTTTTTTAATAGTGGGAGTAGTAGTAGTATGATACATAAGATGCTTTTCTATAGTGTCACCCTCACGCTTAAACTACTGGCTACTGGACTGTGATAATACATAACTTCTACGGCTCCTTAATGTACAGCTGTCAACACCATTTCTATTTGTTGTCCCAGGCCTCAAGGCCTACTCTGGTGAACCCTTGATGGCACAAGTGTAGAAGAGCATGCCTGCTTAGGTTATCAGCAAGGCATGCTCATATGGCAGGCAGCATGGGAGGAATGTGCTGAAGATGGGAAAAATAGTACATCAAAGATACGCTGGTTACACAGTTTCTTGGGGACATGCATGTAATGTGAAATGCTGTACAAGGGCATGATATGGAATAGCAAAACACACCATGTGATAACTGATCTTAGGGGCAGCAATAAACACTGACTATACGACAGTGTTCTTTGAAACAGCTTCAGAAATCCAAATGCCTTTCATACTGCGCAACAGGTCTGGAAAGGTGCAATCACTCCAGGAAAGATCCGGGGGCCAGGATTTCTCATTTCCTCTCCAGCCTTCATCAGCTACTCATTTCTACCTGTGAAAACAGGTGTGCCTTCTCCAGTCAATGAGTGAAACAGCAGGAGGTAATTGGACACACCTACTGAAGGCCATCAAAGGCATGAGGGTGGCATCAAAGCTCAGCTGTCTTTAGTGTACTAAACTGACAAACAAAAAAAGAATATGATTTTTTGTTTTTATTTTTATTTCATTTATATATTAACATACATATTTGGGTTTTTTTTTTCTTGTGGTGTAAAAGTAGATACAGCCATGCTAACTCTCTCACTGGGCAGGACATCAGAAGCTAAACTGAAGGAGTGTCAGCTTAACCACTAACAATACGGAATGGACAGTGGAATTGGCCCCTATATTTTGTTTTACAATGGGTGGTAGCAATTCTGTGAGGAACATTCCTCTAGGCCTTCTGAACATCCTGAGCGGGAACACAACAGTAGCCTGACCTGCTACAAGGTAAAACATTTTAATATGTCTACTTCAAGCTTCCAATAAAACAGAAAAAAGTTTCACCAGCTACAAACAGCCAAGAAAAAAAATGTTTATGTGAACCGCCACTATCTTAAAGTATGCATTTACTGGAGCCCCATAAACGGGATTTTCTTTCCTTCACAGACAAAATGTATAGACTTGTTGTTTGAAATACACTTTATTAAAGTTACAAAGTTGACATAATTATTTCCCCTTTTTTGTTACGCATTTGATCAAAGAGAACATTCTCCTTCTTTGTTGTCGTGCCTGTTTTTGCTACGGCCGATAATATTTGTTCAGGATTACACAGGAACATTTTTGGAGATATGAACTGATAAGTTCATTCAAATCGTGCCAGCAGTCTATAGGCAGACTAAGCTGAATCAGTAAAGCCAAGATGTGGCACTCATAATGTAGTCTCAATCATCTTATCCAACTCCTCTCAAGGGTCAAAGAAACAAAAACATTACAGTCTTTATCAAACCACTTCCACCCCAGAGCTTATCATGCAGATGAAGGGAAAGTGAACCAATAGGGGATTGTAAGAGTATTGCTACTTAATCTCCAGCGTGGGCGTTTAGTGTAAGCTACTGCATCAGACTAGCCTTGAGGTTAGTTGCCCAGATGTTCTCAATTTACTCTAGACCAAAAACCCTGGATAACGACCTGCTTAGCACAAGAAGCGATTAGGTTGCTAATTAGAGGCACCGAGGCAGGACTGTGCTGATTACTGTGTCATTGTTGCTGCTACAGCTGTGTGCAAAATCATTAAAGTACTTCTAGTCATTGCGATTATGACCAACACCATGACCAAGTGTGAAGGAAGCCCAGGACCTTTTATTATATTAAGCGTTAGTGCTGCTGTGGAGTAGTATTTGCTGTGTAACTGTTACAGACAGGTGTAGGTTGTACCTGTGTGTGCGTGTGTGTTGTCCAAATTAATGAATGATCTGTGAATAAATGAATGTCCTGAATGTCCTGTAGGACATCAGCCTGTGCCAATAACCCAATAACATTATTTGGCCAATTTTGTTAGATTTCTAAAAAAATAAATCCATCAGGTGAGTGAGGACTATCAAATGCTCCATTCCGTATTCATGTTAAGAGTTGCTGCTTAGTGACTTAGAATTCCACAGCTACTGTGTTAATGTAGGTTTATTTCTGGTTGCCCCAGGTATCAATACAGCAATAGAAGCTTAAAGTCTCTAAAGCAGTGGCGATGGGATCAAACACAGTGATGGCATCCATGTTAAAGTCTAATGCTTGCCAAATTGAAGAACATAATAAAAAGCACGGGTTATGTATACTTGTGGTTGTAGTTTACTGTTTTCGTTGTTCATTGGAATGTAATTCATTCAACACAAAGAAAGGAATTGTGAATGTCACATGAAGATAACCTTGTGAGGCTGTTTTTGTCTGAGGCCACTTAACCTGATGCCTTTTGTTTGAAACTATGCAAGAGCTGAACAAAAGCTGAGACTTTGTTTTTCTAAGAAGCCGTTTTGTCTGAAGCCTGACGCTGTGGTCTGGGAATGTCCTAAACTGTAAACTGCAATGCTAGCTTGTTCTCGTATGTGCTAGATACAATAATTGTGGTATTAGAGTATGATTTATCAAGGACACCTGACATCAGGGGTGCTGATTCCTTATTCTAGTTCCATTCAGTTCCAAGACACCTTAAGGACTTCATTATTAGATTTGGGAAACAGACCGGCAACAGAACATATTTTTCGGAAGGTTTAAACGTGAAGCTTATTAGCACAAACAGCACAGTCTAGACTGAAACTGTTTATGTAAGGAACTGGAACATCAAGTAGGTATAATACACCATTTTAATCCACTGAGCGTTTGTTCATAAAGAAAATCTCAGTTTAGAAAATGCAGTCCTACAACTCAGGCTCCAAACCTATAAATTAGAGATGCAGGAAAAAGGCGGCATCCGCAACATCGCTGTCCGAACCCAGACAGTAGTGACATGATTGCTCTGACAGCCGTGACAAATTAGGTTACATTTACCCTGAAGGCAGCCATGTTCATTTAACTATGACTGTAGCCAAATCACACCCATCCTTTATCCGGGTCCTTGTCCTCACAGTCCAACAAAAGCAATGTAAGGACAAGGTGAAGTTGGGATATGCTGACTGTTAAATGAAGGAAAGAAATTAAAACACACCTGCAGTAAGGTTAGTATATCTTTGGGAGGCACAACTTCCATAACCCAGGAATTAGTGCACCTTTACATCTCTCTGTTACGATTGCACTGCTCTATGGCAGAATAGCCACATCCATTCATTCATAAAACCATTTATTCATTCATTATTCATAAAAGTGCTGATGCGTTGTACAAAAGACCATGGCAGTCATATGACTCCTCCTTGACATGAGCATGTCATGTGCCATTAGTAACAAAAATCTCAAGCTCATTTACTAATTTACAACATACAGCTGATGGATGGCACCCACATAAAAGTACATGAGGGAATTTTGTTCAATAAACAAATCAACAGATGCATAAGATTAGCCAAAATACCATATACACCATCAGGTGCCACACCATACCAACGAAAATGCTACATATTCAGCTCAAAGCCAGACTTCTTTGCCTTGGTAAAGCACAAGCAGCTCTGCATAAGTCAGCGCTGCCTCATGACGGGGAACGGCAGTCCCAGAGGTGGCCTACATATCAGCTCTTTAATTAGCCTCCCTTTCCAACCACACTACACCATCCATCAGAAGCAGCTGGCAGACTCCGATGGCCTGCCCACCCGAAGACAAGACAGGTGGTGACTGAGCACTGCACAGACTTATGGGCTGGGTAGGGCAGGGTGCTCAGTTCGGTGTACAACCGCAAGGCGTGCACACTTGCTGGGCCCACCATGGCTGACATGGCGTAAAGTAGTGGCACTGACAGCTGCCAACCTAAGCTACAACTAGTGGTTCTGAGAAGGACAACCCACTGACCACAGCTACCTTGACCAGCTCATTTTTACATATGATTAATGAAATACGGAACACACTGGGTTAGTTCAGCCATATCAAAATACTGTATTTAGCATAATTGATAATTTCTTTCCCCTCTTTCTCAATTAAGGACTGACATCCACAAATTGTGCATGAAAATTAACACCGTCATGTGCCATTTGATGCCATATTTGTCAACAGACAAACAAGAATCTCCATAATCTTGCAATCACAGTACTTTTGTTGATGCAGTTATATTAGCATTTATAGAACCACTCTGTTCTAATAGAAACTTCTATACGTCATCAAAAACGGACATCTAGTTGAAGCTGCCCTCAGTTTGTAACTGTGCCAAGAAGAACAGAAATAGCTCCAGATACTAACATAATTTCCAAATAGGGCACATAAAATCTAGGTCGTGGGGAGATTTATAAAACCTGACTTCAGCCAGGGAGGACTATACTGCAGCTTGTTCAGGAATGTAATTCATACCAAATCCAGGCTAACTGAGCTGCTATATATGGAGCTAGTAAAATAGATCCATTCCGTGTAACACAGTATATTGGCAGAAAGAGATATGTAATACGTTTACTAATAAGTCAGATTCTTGTGTACCAAGCCATTCCACACCCAAGTTATTTCAAGAAGAAGCAGACTATGAGAACGAAACCCAGCCCTGTTACAAACTGCAGAATATGCAAGTAATGAAAGCAGCATTTTGCTTTGCATACCACTCATTCCAGAAACCGTATCAACACATGATCTAGGAACGATGCTTGAGTACCCGTGTCTCTGTAAAGGCATACGTCAGAAAGATACGTCTACGAACGCCAGTGCTGAAACCACTTTTCACCTATGGTCTATAGGGTTGTAACCACATATAAAAAGTGAACTTTGATTCAACATAATACAGTGGAGTTTTAATATGATACATTTTTTGGCACAGCAAAAATGTAAGTATGGGTGCATGTATAACACTTTACCCTGTTAGGACACACCCAGATGCTTCGGTTTTTTTTTTCCAGTGACGGTAGTTTCGGTGATTTAAAAACAGATACATGGGAGAAGCTCTAAAGAGATTTACGAGCGTAACGGGCGTGTACAGTTTACACTTCCAATCAGTATTCCAATATGATTTTTCATCAAAATTGTTATACCCCTAATAGCCACGGAATATAGATACGTATTAGAACTCCAGTTATTATTATTATTATTATTATTATGGGGCATACTTACCCACTAATAATTTACAAAGCCCTAGTTTTTATTTTGCAGTTTTTTTTCTATAAACATTGGGGTGACTCACTTGACCATGGGTTGGTCCAATGTCACTGACTGCCCTAAGGACAAATGCCTTTACAACCCCTCCCCCACATAGTCCCCTGTCTTTTTAGGCCAAAGTGGCCCACTTTTTTTAATCTGGCAATGGCTGACACACATTCCAGAGGCAGGATTATTTGAGATGCTCTGTGTTAAATCCCAATAAGGGACCCAGCTCTGCAGCTTAACTGATGTCACAGAGCAAGCAATAAGCGCACACCATTAAACAAGATGGCAAGTCTACTATGCTGGTTAAAAATAACAGCAGGAATGGTAAAATCTATGAAAACATGCTACAAACCTTTGTTTACAAAAAAGTAGACATTAAAATATGGATACAGCTCCTATGTGCTGTTTAATTTTTTTTGCCTGTGTTTTTGGGTAAAGAACTACATGATTTAGAAAATGTATACAACAACAACAACAACAACAACAACAACAGATTAGATCTAAACTTTGAAGCCTAAAATCTGGCTAAATGGTTTGCAGAGCCTTGCATAACTGTGAAATGGCAAACCTGAAAACAGATAATACTCTATATGTTCTGTTTGTAAACCGGATGCACTGTATATCGATAAACAACCCTGCTGATCAGTGCAAAAAGAGCCAGAGGAAGTCAACAGAATGGATTAGGTCTCAGAAACTAGGTTAGACACCTGTAGACAGCAGACCTTTGTTCATATAAAAAGGAACATATATAATATTATTATCATAAACATTATAATAATCAATAATGATCAAACAATTATCACTTAAGACTAACAATTAACTAAAAGCAGACTTTCTAGGCGATAAACCCAAGTTTTCCGGACCATTTTTAAAAGTTGGCTCTCTTTCAGGTTCAAATGAGAGATGCTTTGTTATAAATACTGTGGGTTGGCTGTTCCTCCAGTCTTGGGCTGTCAGAATCACCGCTCTCCCCTGCCAAAAATTTTGCATGACATGTCCTGCCTATTGAAACGATGGCATGATAAGCGTAAGCTTACCCCTATTCTTTCCTCCACATCACCCCAAAACAGAAAACAAGGCCAGTGGTCAGAGCAAACCATAATCACAGTTTTCCGTGCATTTGCATCACACAGTGAGCTTCTATCTCTATGGTATCTGTACTGAAAAAATCCAAAGGGTTATTGTAAAGACATTTATCACGATAATTAGAGGCACAGAGCAACTGATATTGACTGTTGTGTCAGCTACAGAGAACGCCTTGTTTCGTTAATGACAGGAACTTGCTCACGTTCACATGCACTGGCAGAGAGCTTGTCGAACGCTGTGCTCTGTTCTATCCAAGCCAGCAATTAAGTCACAAAAGATTTAGAAACAGTAGGCCAATGTTTTTGGTGAAATGGTCTGATTACTATTAACACGCAGCTTTGCTCACATGCCCAGCTCCCGACAATACATACTCTGTAAAGGGTAGCATAAAGCACTGGCCAACAAATGCAGGCGTTTGGGCTGAGGAGCACTTGAACAGGCGTAGGATGTGTGGCAGACTTCCCATAGTTGGAGTGCACTAAGCCTGGGTTTGAGTGCTGCTGGTCTGCAAACACTGCGGGTGCTTAATGATAACAGTGAGGTTTTGGGCACTCTGTGCTGGACTTTGCTCCCAGACTGTCCGCATGACCCATAGAGAATGCTAACCTGACTGCAGAACAGTCACTTCAGGCTGAATACCTACTTTGCGCCATCATAAGCAACACTGTGATTGGATCAGAAGAAAAGGGTGACGTCTTCCAAAATACAATGTTCCCACGACAGATGGTCGACCCAGGTAGGGGAACGGCCAGATGAGCCTCCCTCTGCGTGTGGAGAGGAAAAAATCTGTTACTGTCCTCAGCCTTCCCAAGGCGACAGAGCCTTTGTTGATTCTCTGTACACGGTGTCCTTGAGAGAACTTGTTCTGGAAGTTGTCGAAATAGAGGGTGCAAGCACGACAAATAGGACCGCTTAAAAGACAGGCAGAATAGAAGTTGGTCTTGAAAAGAAATGCTGCTCTGACAGTTTGGTTTACAGGAGGGAATACACAGACAACTGGCTGTACGCTTGGTAGTTTCACAAGTAATACTGGCATAGAAATATTGTCTTTACACCTATAATCTGTGTTTCCAGATCAAGTGAATAACAAGTCATTCGAATTTAACATTGCTTTTTCCAACATTTTGAATAATCTGTCGGCTGGAAGTCAAGTGGAACATGCCAGGCTCTGTATTCAGTAATCACTCCACACCATTATACTGAGGAATGCTTTGGCAAGCTCTCACGCACACTATACTTACTGTTTAATGCCCATCACCCTGGCTGCATCTCTGACAGCCTATTTAACCATTGGGATTAGTTGACCTCAGACAAGAGGAGACCGCGCATTCCAAGCAATCAATGAAATGCACTACAACCACACAATTACAGAATGCATGGTAACATAATAAACCACGGATATAGTGAGACTTAAACAAGTCTAGATCAACACATGCCATGCAGTTTCTATGTACTGTTGCTAACACCACGAGCTCTGAAAGCTGTTTACTTAATTTGGCACTACTTTTCCACAAGACGAAAGGCAGGTCAGAAAACAAACCCAAACACATTCTAGGCACATCGTGATATATGCCTGAGGAGGCAGAACCTTCCAGGCTCTAATAAATGCTTAAATACTTATGGTTGCATATGTATGTTAAAAAGCTTAACTGCTTTCTCTTAGGGGACACAGTCCTCCCTAATGAACACATAGGCATTGACAAAGCTGGTAGGGGCAGAGAGGGCAAAAAGATTGATTAAGCCACGTGAGAAGCCCCTCCATGGACTGTGGTACTCCCTGAGGCTTGCATAATGTGACAACCCATGTGACTACCACCTTAGTCACTGCTTGCTAACCTGCTAAAGCAGAGATGGCTTGACCCTGTCCTGAACCCACTTTGCTAGCTTTCTTTTACACCTAAACTTTGTAAGCTTTCAGCATTTCATCCTTTTATTAGGTAGTTAGGAGTGAGCCAGAGGTGGGAAAGAGCTAGCACTTGCTGGTTTGGTTTGAGCTTGGCTGCAAGCCAGCTGCCTGCAGCAAGCTCAGGAATTGGCTTTAAGTTGCAGGTGGCTTTGGTGAACTTCATCTGCCTTCAGCTTGTTGACTTGTAACAATTCTTGCAATAATTTGTGACGAGTAAGAGCTTTGTTAGCCTCAATTGGCCCAATTTTAACTGTGGGATGGAGAGTGGGTCTAGTGGCTAATGGCCATGATCCTTCTTATGGAAATTTCCAGTATCCGACTTCTCAGAGCTCCGACTGAGCTGTAAACGATAAACAGGACTTTAACCTTTGGCAGTCTTGGACCTGTTGGTTGATTTACAGAGGTCGTATTTACTTTCAAAAATCACCCATGAGACATGGGACAACAACTGCATGTGACGAAAAGTAGCTAATGCCAGAGAGAGTCAAAGTCCAACAGCCCTTAGCAAGAGGCCCACAGGGCCTGATCGGCTCATGGTAACCATAAACATATGAGAGGTGTAAACGGCAGAGTCTGTCTAGCCAGCCACGTAAAAACAAAATTATTATTTTCACACCCACCCGTTCGCCTAAAAGCTCCTTCAGACTGGCTCAAGTTTATTGATGGGCCATGGCCACTTCATTAGCGATTTTAAGATCAACCTGCTGGCAGTGTGGGCAGTTTTCAATTAGGAGGCCCTAACAAAGGCCTTTCAGGTAGTTCCATGCTGTAGACTTATGTGAAAGAAGCTAGACCACTACATCTTGTTTGTAGAGCAAACTTCTCACTGAGGAGAAAATTAGGATAACCATTGAAAATCATAATATACAGTCAAAGGCAAGCAATAACCTTTTCTCCCCCACCTACAGATTATATCCAAAACCTGTATTATAAAGGGTAAACAGGAAGACGGAACAGAAAACATCAGCAAACAAAAGTGAATGGAACACTACAAACCAAAAAAGGCTGACATGTGACCATCACACCAGTCCTGCTTGTTGGATATACATTATTCCAAAGCTGGTGGGACCCTCTCTTTGCCGTTATAACAGCATTCACTCTTCTAGAAAGCCTTTCTACAAGGTTTTTTAAGGTTGTCTGTGGGAATTCTGGTAGGTTTGTCTGACATTCGCCAAACTTGGATTCAACGCCAGACTGCCAGTTAGTGAGGTGTGATTCATCACTCCAGAGGGCACTGTTTCAGAGAACTGGGATGCTTTACAGCACTTAGCATTGCACATAGTAATTTTGGCCTTGTGTGCAACCATTTGGCCATGGAGACCCATTTCATTAAGGTCCCAAAAGACAGCTCTTGTGCTGTTGTTGCTTTCAGAGGCAGTCTGTATGAACATACATGTTTGATTTGTTTATCGTACATGTTTCCTTTTTTTAGAATAGTAGCATTTACAGAGCCCGACTTATGGCATCCTATGACAGTGGTGCATTTAAAAACATCAAGCTCTCCAGTAATTCTATTGTCTATTACTTGTCCATGGGGACTGCATTGCCAGGGTTGTGATTTAAACACCTGAATTATATAATTAAAGGAGTGTCCACACAGTGCATATTAAAAGTATCCACAAGTTTAACAAGGGAAAGGGGGAAAAACAATCCTGTACTGTACACCGTATACTTTTGTGCCTCAGAGGCACAGTTGTATTGATATTAGCTTTCAGTGCCTTGTTTTTCGGAGAGACAGCCGAAGACCTTGTCTGACGCTACAAGGCCCCTCAACTCAGCTGGCTTGTCTCAGTCAGGCTCTGAATGCCAATCAGGGAAACCACAAGTATCAAGGCCTGAGGTTTCAATATCTAAACGATCCACTCACTGTCTCTAACACACATACCCAGTTCACTACAGAAAATGGCCATGTTGATGAGACTCATTCAGATAGCCACGTCACGGCTAAGTCTGCTTTCAATGAGGAAGGATCGGGGATGTTTGGAGAATCGTTCCACCACAAGAGCAGCACATGCGGGTTCGAGCCATTCTTTCCCAGCAAGTCACTACTTTAAACGAAAATATTTGTGCAGAAGGGATATGCTAGGAGAGAGAAAACATGTTTATTGGTAGTACAAAATTACTCACATTTAACAAGAGGCTACACTGAGAGTTTAACTAAACAAATGGAACCAGAAACAGAACTGAACCTTCAAGAATGCACATACAGAAACAGAATTATAAGGGTGCGAAAGTAGCAACAATTAAATTAACACGGCCACAAAGTAAGAAAGCCAGCGACTGCATATGAACACTCAATGCATTGGAGGACGCGAAAAGGAATTCCAACAAAAAGTTGAATCAGTAGACTCCACTGAGATTTAAGGCATGTTCCAAAAAAGTTAACGTTCTCTCTCTCTCATTGTGACGTTTCTTCATCCAACTGATCAACATGATCAAACCTGACTGCAAAATGAACACACTAAATGTTCACAGTTTTGTTATTTGTCAAGGTCAAACTCACGTCTGTTAAGAATATAAGTAAAGTTGAGGGGAACTGTTAACCAAGATAACTATTATCACACTCATCCACTGTATAATACCAATAGTAAAATTACAATGATACTAATCATTTGTCCACAAGGCAATCCAGTACAAAAGCAGATGTGCTGTGCATTGTCCAACAAACCCTGCAATAATTCCATGTTCCATTTCAAGCTAAGGCACACTGTCTTATGCTATGCTGCACTTTATTTTATAAAAGTTTAGAAAAATACACACAATTACACAATTATCTCATCAATCTCCTGCTTCAGAAGGACTTTTTCTTTTTTTTTTCTTTTTTCTTTTTGTTTTTAGTGACGGTAATCATAACACTATCAAGTTCAGTCAGTAAGCGAAGCAGTACACTCAGTGCTTAACCTCAGACTCTGCCTACGAGCTCAGCCATTGGCTTCAAATCTGCTAAATGCTGTTTCAGTGACTCTCTACATCTGGTTTGGTTACACTGCACTCTATACAAATGACATGTAAATGTGGTACTAGCACGTTGGCATTTGATTTCATACATTCACAATTCATACTCAAATTCCTGCTTGTGTCCATCATATCATATGAAGGTTTCAGAAATCAGACATAGAGAACTATTTATGCTATTTAATTTGATCAAATCTCTGCCCTGTTTTACACCACTTTAAATACTGTTCTCAGATAGAGACAATGGCGATTTCTGATCAAAGTGGGAACCTACTACAAAAAATCCAGCTTGTGATCCGTGTACATGAGTGGACATGCTGTACAGAACAGTGCTGGAGTCATATTTAGGCTGCTTTCACTCAGGCTAAGATAGTCTCTTTCAACCGTTCGTTGTAACATGCCAAATATTATTATCCAGAGCTTTGGTAATTGTAATGGTGGAAGAAGTCATATCGCCGTGAGGTTAAAACATGATACACTGAAGAGGATAAAACGTACAGGAACTTGAAACAAAATGATCAGAACATGGTTACTGTACAGCATCCAAGTATTAGCATTATAAGGATCAGAAATTGTGTAAGAACTTCCGCCACCTTTGTGATTCAGCCTTTTTTTGACAAACCAAATGTCCAAGATGTGGAGGATCAGACACTTGCAACTCTGCCAATAAAGCAAGACGAGCTCAGGCAAGAAAGGCTGCTGACATTTGCCTCATACACACGCTCAAAACAAATGAATCATTCTGGGGAGGAACACTCCTGGAGACAGAAAGGGAGAGACGAACAGGTTTCCCCAGAAATTTGATCGTCCCCTGACGAGTCTGAGCTCATTGCTCTGCTTCTGTCAGCATCACAGAACACTTTTGGCTGGATAGGAGTGTTTTTGTGCCTATTTATACAAGCCGTGACTCAGCTGTTGAGCAACATTAGAGAAACGAAAGAATTAAGGAATACACGCGGCTTAACAAATGGTATGACATAAAAATAATCATCCCTCTGGCAGGCAGCAATTTATTCAGCATAACTATAACAGGGAAGTGAATCTTCAGAATGTGTCTCTCAATATTTCAAAACAATGTTATAGGAAATACAGTAGTAAGGTAGATAGATAGATAGATAGATAGATAGATAGATATATAACAGAGAAGCACAAGATTTATACAGATAAAGATACAATATAAAGTATGAAAAGTATGAATGTATAAAAAAGTACAGTAGTAAGCGGTAGCGAATACAGTGTTCTGAGCTCAGCGTTCTCTCTCAGGATTTAGTCCATATACATCAAGAACCATACAGTGAGAGTCGAGCACTGCAGAGTAGGAGTCAAGTAACAAAGTGGTACATTCTAGGATATATTCCAACACCCTGGTGCGTGTAAGGCCATTTGGGGTCCAAGAAGCAACAGCTACCCTTGAGCAAAGCAGTTACACTGATCCCCGAACAAGATCAAGGTCCAGCTCAGAAAACACCAAAGCATACACAGTATATCACTACTATCATAAACAGGATTCTATCTATTTAGTCTGCAAAACAGTGCCGTACGGTGAAGCGCTTTTCAGGACAGCACGGTTCTGTGCCATTTCCCCACGCGCCCCAATTCACAATCAAAGTATCAGAGCTTGCACTCCCACTTTTCCTGGGGCTGAGCAGGGGCTGGGCCCCCTTGGGGAATACAGCTAAAAGCCCAGTAGGCATGAGCAGCCTTCAATGCAGCTCAAAGCCGTGACTTCATCCCCATTTGTTTGCGGCCACGGCCTGTGAACCCTATCGTCGGGCCTCGGCCAGAAGGAGAGCTTACAATGGGCAGAGTGTTTGACCAGTACAGTAGCTCAAATGGCCGGGCACGCCAGCGCTTCTAGATTCGCAACGGAACAAAATAAAGTCAAAGCATTTAGACAGACATTCACACAAGCCCATTCAGTCTTCCCACAGGGAGCAATTCTACATTCAGGGGGGAAAATATGATCTGAGAGCAATCAGCATCTACGGAAAAATGAATTGGCCACAGTGCTCACACAAAAAACAGTAAGGGATTTTTTTTTTTTTTGCATGCCTCGCCTTGAGTTTCACTTGTCTTTGTCTACTGGCAGTCTGTGCAAAAGATCAGATTGGAAGATCTAAACCAAAACAGACATATGTCAATTTATGAGTAAAGCTTAAGGAAAACACTAAATTATTTAATCAAACCTGTAAAAAAAACCCTAATATCTTACATAATTTATGGCCTTGCAGTAAATAAGTTGGGGGAGGGGTTGAGAGGTGACAGCACTAGAGGGAGAGAAATCAAACATATTTACAGTATCAGTAAGGAGTGGATAAATGGGAAAATCAGTTTAAACAAAAAGAAGAGAAAGACCCAAATTAAAGAAAGCTAGAAAAGCTAACCTCCTACACAGCACCAAGGTTTTAGACATATCTAAGCCATAGAGGTGTGTTTGAATAAACCTGGATTAGGAAAATGCAATGTTCTCATCTCTGTAAATCCCTCTCTCTACAGATAGAATTACTCATCCGGCGACAAAACAAGATCTCAAATTCTCCTAGCTTGGGTTTCTTCCTCTTAAGCAAGCACCCTTTCATGAGTGCTACAGATTAGGAACTAAACACACGGCTGCTGGCCATTTGCACTGGGGGCCGGGCCAGCGTTGTTTTTACGACTGCAGCAACACCTGACTCCCACACTATCTTACTGATTACAGCCCAGGAATGCAATGTGCTGCAAACCACGTATGCAATATGGTGCAATCCCCCGTTTCAGATGATATAGTTATGTGGATGGAAAGATTACGGAGATTCACATGAGCTGCTATTTAGTCGCTGAGGCTGGCAACTTTGGGAACAATTTCTGTTAAGACAAAAAAAGGGAGATCTGGGAAGAACCTTTAGTGTAATTTTAACACAGCAGACTAAATGAAAACATTCTATTTAGAAAAATGTGTCTCTATATAGGTGGTGTAAGGTGCTGTTGAGATGTTTAGGACAACATTTAAAATGGCTTTTTCAGACTACAAAAACACACCAGCCTGTGGTATTTCCAGCAAACCCAAGTGAACAGAAAAACACCTGTCCAGAAAGAAAGAAGGGAAAAAACTGTCACAGCGGAGTCACAGTGGTAGTTAAAAGGTGTAGAAACTTTTGAATGATGCATTACTGCCATATGTTAAGTTAATTAAGTGGCATATGGAAAGATTGGTAAGGCTTTTTACTCGTAAAGCTATAAACAGAAAACTAAAATTTATAACTTAGGTCGTAAAAGTGGACCTTTGATTCTAATTTACTTTATGACCCCGACAATTTTTAATATGGTTCAATCAGTAACTAGTAGAATCTATTTGTGACCCTAGTTACTGCGCCCCTGTGCTGCCAAGTACAGTGTGAGAATGAAATGTAACATTGTACTCATCCTCTGTCAAAGCTGGCAACTGGACAATGCTATTAAAGAGGTCAGATTCCAGCCTCGCTAACTGGCACGCAGCATCTGAGTAAACAGGCCTCAGTGACCGGACGCTTTATGGGCGCAGCCAGTCGGAATGGGCATTACTTTGTATGCAGTATGAGAAAATAGAGGAACTATTTTGATACATCTCTCAATGTTCCTTGGCATCCTGAAACCCCACTAAAGATCCATAACTACACTACAGTTCAGCAGTTTTAGAAAATCATTTTTCAACTGATTTTAGACAGTAGCATTATTTCTAACATGGTACAAAAGGGCAAATGACTGCATGGTATTTTTTTAAGCACATGTGGCATCATTTAGTATTAACAAGGCAGCAACGTTGAGAATGGTGCCAAAGCCATGCATCTGGTGCTTTTTTAAATTCATCTTACTCTAATAAGAAACAGCTGAGCTGATCAGAATGAATTACCTCTGGAATGGAGGCTGTTTGTTTGTCATCATTGATGAAAAATTCTCATTTTTAATAAGGATGAGCACATGTGAATGGTTTTCAGGTTTGTCTGTATTTATGTGAGATTTGAGTCACTCAGCTAGAATCACTATGGAGAATGTGAAGCAGTGAAGATGTTAAGATGGAGCCATGAGGCTTGCAATGTAAATGTAGCTTAATTCTTAGAGATGTTCAGAAATTTAGTGGTTTCGCAATGTTGGCTTGTAGAGCACATCTGGATGTCATACAAGCATAAAAGTACAGCCCCAATTCAAAGAACAGGGTTCACATCTGTAGCAGGTAGGGGTGTGGCCTAGCATAGTTCAGAACTGAGATGAGGCAGGCATGAGAGAGTGACCGAGTAATCGGCAGATTCTGCACACCTGTTTCTTGTTCCACCCATGACCCCTTAAATTAATTTGCTTCTGTGCTCACCACAGCAGGCTCCTTAAAGTTAGAAAGAATGACAGTTAATGGGTCTTAAATTAAACCGATGCTTTTTGTGATTTTAAATGTGATTTTTGTGATTTTCTGTTATTTCTTTGTTCATGTTAGTGAGAATTTCATAAAGCAGGATTTTTGTGCTAACCAAGACAACTTTAGCCCAAAGTGTAAACTGTCCAGCAGCAAAGTCTCTGATCTCTTCTCCTATTGGACAGGCTTGGTCAATAAACATGTCTGACTCTGAAAACCCTGCTTTCTTGAAATACCATTCTGATCTCAGAACAGGAAGGAAAACTGAAACTCCCCTCATTGTCCCCTCATTCTTGCATCTCTCTGCCCACTTTGTCTCCCGCCAGTGAATTATGACAGTATCAAATCACTAGTGTTAAAATCACTAGTAATTCTGTGCATAGGATTCCAGCCTAAATATAACATGTACACAGATGGTGAGAGTAGCTACACAGGGGATCAGTGTATTACAAAGAAGACATTAATTGCCCACTGTGGCTGCATCATACATCAGGGCGTTATCCTGTGATGCATCTCTTGATCTTATCAAGTAAAGGAGGCATGAGGGCAGTTCAGGTAGCTAAAATGTTCAGGTAAAGTTGGCTTCAATTCCAGCTATACTTATCCAACAGCAGGATCTACTCTAAAGAGGAGTGAACCGTTTCGGGAGGTTAATATGACTGTTGATCATGTGACACTGTACTAGCCAGGCAAAACTACCAAACACCATATAAACTGGATCAACAACCCTAACCCTCAAGTTGGAGAATCCTACAACTTCACAGCCAAATGCATATTTGCCCTTTTCAATAGAATTTTTAGGCGTTAACAGCAAAAGGAAAATAATTAAATGGTCGTGGCAGCGAGCACAACAAATCAAATAGACAAACCGATAAAGCGACTTTCCCTTTAATCTCGTTAAACAGTGAAGTTTTATCTGTACACTTGCAGACAATCTTTTACAGGAAGAAGAGTCAATATTGTTCCACTCTGTCCAAACAGATGGCTTTAAACAGCTGTAAACAGTTCCAGGTTAGTTGGTGTTTAATGTGAGACAAAATATTCTTTATAGGCTTTAAATCTGGACTCTGACCAGCCAAAACAATCAATAAAAAGCACTGCACCTTGCGCTTGGCCCCTGTTTATCTGGAAGTGTATATTTCAGCTTCCTCTTCTTGTTTAAGATAATTAAAGCAGTGCTACCCAGTCTCCATACTAGCAGGTCCTAGAGAGGTAGGCTTCATCTACTTTGGCAAGAACGCGAAAGCTCTTATCACTGTGCCAGGAAGTTAGTGTCTGTGCATTACACAGAATGGCTGTCTCTGGTAGAAACAAACTTCATCACTTCATCAAACTTAATCAGTTTGTTGCTTCCACAGTCCTCTGCATTTACCTAGAGTGTTTAATTGTGCATATCAGGTGAAGAACTCGCATCATCTCCACAGCTTGGTAGCTTATAGTCATTACCATGTCACCCGTCTTAGTTCTGGTAGCTTCTGATACTCATTCCACCTGGTAGTATGATGTACTAAACTGCAGTATTTAGTTAATGATGTTAAGATGTTAAACACTGCTTATTTTGTTTTCTTCATTTTTCTTTCTAACTTTTTTAACTCTGCTTTGTCTGATTCAGATATTGTGGACTAAGTGGTGGATGTAGCTCAGCAGATAACACCACTATCCACCAGGGAACCACCACCATGTGTGGGAGATTGGGGTTCGAATCCTGTTCTGGGTGACTATGCTGTGCTACACCAATAGGAGTCCTTGGGCAAGTCTCCTAACACTACACAGGTCTACCTGTAATATGGTTACCCTTGTAAGTCGCTTTGGATAAGAGCGTCAGCTAAATACTGTAAAATGTAAATGTAAAATGCTGTACATGGATCGAATGGCTCTTACTGTAGAAATATTGGAAGGTTGCATATAAACAGGAATTCTGTGCCTAGGATTCCAGCATAACTCTAGTGTGTACACTTGCAGTGAGGGTAGCTACAAAACATGCACACGAGATCAGTGTATGACGAAGAAGACGTTAACTGACCACTGTTGGGCAGTTCATGTTAATGTCCATCACTGAAAGGCTCTCCTTGTAGATATATCGGCAGATTGCATATAAACCAGCCAATTCCATAATTTACACTTTCTCACATAATCCAGTATGAGACAGGTCTTACACACCTTCTACTAGACCATCCAGCAGGGCTTATATTAATTTAGAGGTTTGAACAAGAAGAGGTACTCCAAGCTGTTTCCATGGCAACGCCACAAGCCCCACAGATGATGAATGAAGAGCACTCCACTTGTGGTCCGCCCACTACCACAGCAATGGTGACAAGGCGCTACTTCCCTCGTGCGTCACAGATGACGAAAAACCCAACGCTGCGAGAGCTGTTCTTTCAGCAGAAGGCGATACGGTCAGAGAACAGTAGATGATAGTCAGTGTGCACTTTCCACAGTCGTGTCCAGGTGACTGCTATAACAAGGGACACAAATGACCCATCTCCTGGCAAAACATTTAGGACAATAGACAAAGAGAAAGTGGAGTCCTGAAGCTCTGATTATAACATCGCAGGCCACACACAAACATAAACACAGATGCAGCAGGACGGCTATGGTTAAGGGTTTAGCAGGAGGACAGAGGTAGCATGCTCCAACACGCAAGCAGTAGAATTAAAGACACATTAGACCCTTGAGCTGACATAGGGGGCGGGAGATTGGGGAAGGATGGGGGGGAGCTAAATAAAACATCAAACGTTCCTATTTGAAATCAAACACAGGGTAAAACACCAGCATTATGGAGCTGTGAAGGAGAAACAGCCTAAATGTGTGAAACCAAGCCAAAAGGCTCGGAGGAACAGAAAGAGTTCAAGGACTGAACTGCAGCATGTTAAACATGTTCTCTCACTCTTTCTGTCTCATGCACAAACACAGACAGACATAAACACAGACATAGACAAACACACACATGCGCACGCACACGCTCTTTCCATTCTGTTGCCATGGAGACTGCTGCATGCCCTGGAGATTTGAAGCCAGGAGGAGGGATCCCCCACCTTGTGTTGCTATACCTGGCAGCAAACCGAGACAGCACTTCCAAATGGGAGCTGAAGCGACACAAAGAACACAAAAAAGGGAGAAACCGCCAAACAAGAGAGAACACAAGGAACTAAGAGGAACAAGAAACAGGAGACGCTGTTACAGGGTTATAATCACGTAATGCAACGTGACTCTGGACATGATTCTGTCCAACTGTGTTCTCACCACACATTGTTTCCTATATATGAACAAAACTGCAGCGCGAGTAGATACTATCAAGAATCACAAACAAATAACAGCCTGAACACAATGCAAACTTGGAACAACGCAACAAAAACAACAAAATAACCATGAAACAGGCACCGAAACAGGCACGGGGACATGTCACAAGTGGCTCATGAAACACTAGACTTTAATCCTGCACATCTACAGGTTTCACTATATGATGTGAAACAACGTCAACAGCTCTTCAATCTGACACTTGATACTAAGGGTTTTTTTCTTACATGCCTAGTTGTCACAAAAGTGTGAGGAGCACTGTGTTTGCGTGTGTCTGTCCTTGAGAATGCGATGCAACCACAGAAATCAGAGAACCAGCCTCCCACAGGGCACCCACCCACAGTCCGGCTGAGGCAGGCTGTGTGGCTCTATTTCAGACACCGCCACACCAAAACTTACACAATCGCTCCCTACTTCTCCACCCGGGCCAAGCTGACCTCCACTGGGACAAAAGCTGAACCCCCTCACCCTAACTGTTCCATAGACACATGCGCGCGCGTACACACACACACACACACACACAAGCAATTAGTTTCCCATGACAGTGGCAGCATAAAACTGCAAATGAGTCCCAGAAGCTCTCCCCTTACATGAGCCACAATAAACAACATTAAAAAAACCTTGGCCAAAAGAATTCATGTACAAACGCTTTGCAAACAGCTCTTTTCTGGTTTGCTTCAGGCTGAAGGCTGGTTGTTTATAGTATAGTCAATGTCTGTGTCCATCTATACTGACAGTCACTCAAGCTGGCCACTTTAAATGTCCAAAAATACGAGTGCACAAATGAAACTCTGTGCTGGATATGTCTTGGTGAGCAAGGTAGATCTTTTTCTTTTCCCAACTGTTGTCCTACTTGTTTAACTGAAATCCAATAAGCAGCCTCGCACACGCAAAACTGCTTTCTTGAAATGTGAACGGGGGCTTAAAAAAAAAATGGAACACTGGAATTCCATTAGTTATTAAAGCAAGACTACGTACAAGTACAGTAACAGTAGCCTTTAGGCTACTAATAAGTGTTAAGGCTTTGCTGTTTTATTATTTAAACAAAAAGCAATTTACAGGCTGTTAACATGAGATTTATTAAACCTGCAGCAAAACTACCAAACAATAGAAGAAGTCCTAAACAAAGAAAGTATATCTTTAATAAAGAAACTATTTCTGACTATTTTTTTGTTTATTTGTTTTGGTTTAAGTTGACATATTATAAGAAGACATCTAGTGATATGATAAGCATAATATAGGGGTTATGATTCTATTCATCAGTATTCCATAAGTAAGGCATAATACAGTATAGTGGCTTTTTAAGGAAACCCTTACACAACCTGATTACGTTAGAGGGAAAGAGTCTAATGACAGGAGACAGATTACAACACTGCTAAGTGGCAGTCAGGGATTTAAATACAACATCAAATGAACCACTGTTGGCCACTAATCTTTGCATGTAAACTATTCACCTAAATCAATAAAGTGTTTTCAAGAATTGAAAAATAATACTGTAATAATAAATATTTATAATATTTTCTCATACACCAAGTAGGTAGGCAGTAGGTACTTACAACATAACCTGTCATGTGGAAATGGGTTGCATGAGAAAGGTGCTGCGGAAATTGATTAACTTGATTTTCACTCAGTCAGTAAACTACCAGTCTTTATTTACAGCTTCTTTTGGGCATTGAAAATGGTTTCAGATGCGTTATTTATTTATTTGTTTGTTTATTTGTTCTTTAAAAAAAGTAACTTGTCTATCTCCCATCTCCTCCCAAAAAAGACACATAACAGTATCATTAATAGAGGATGGCTAGAGGGCACGACCAGACGATGGTGTATTACATTAGAAAAATTAAATATAATACATTGTGCCGATTGTAATGAATTTTCTCTTCAATCTTCTGGTTTTAATGAACGCAATTTTTTGGATGGATGGCTGCTGTGCTTTCCAGCGTAAACAGTTTAGATTAATGGCAAAGCCAGGACCTGTTTGATAATGGACTTAATGTCTGTCAGGTAATTACTACCATCACAGAGGCACATGGATGCCATTAAAGTGCCTATCTGAACTCTGATGACATCAGATTATGAGCCTTCAATCGCTAACTGAGAGAGAGAGAGGAAAAAAAAAAATGAGAGAGAGTGCACGCACAAGAGCTGGGGCAACTGCTACACATCATTAAGCACAAAAAGAGTAGAGAAAGCTGCCCGATGGGGGCAGGCTGTAAATTTAGAACTTCGCCCCCTTTTCATTAAACCAAAAGGCCTTTGGGTTTTTCACCACATAAAAATCAAACCCCTCTTATAGCTAGTGCCGACAATTAGGGCCTACCACTGCACCCTCTGGGCGGAGGGAAAAGGGGCGAGGGACCCTGCTGGGCGTGTTCACATTTCGTGTGGTCAAGAGTGCTTGCAGCAATATTCCACTGGTACGCAGCAAGGGTTCTAGGTCTTTATGTTGTGATTTTTTTCCCCTCAATACGCCACCACACCATCTGCTGCACCTGGCATCATGCTGCCTTTTTGGGGGCAATTGAGAGGATTTTGTATGCAACTCTGTCATGTCCCTTTCAAGCCCATCACAGAACTGCATGGATAAGAGTCAAAGCCAAAAAACGCAGCCATGGCAGCCTGGCTGCCTGTCATTTCCTTCCTGCTCCAGAGACCAGTGATGAATGTGCACACATTTCTAGGTGACTATTAATAGAAGACTGTAGAGGCCTGGGTGTATAGAGATGAGAGGCTGCTTCAGCACTCTACTAGAGCCAGCGCAACACTGGCCTTCAACTTCCTTCCAATCTCTCTTTGTCTAGCATCTTCATTTCATTCTCTCTCTCAGTCTGCTACATACTGATTCCGATATTTACATGTTGTCCTTGTTATGAAAAGACACTTCGCCTACAGGATTTAGAAACTACTCTTAGAAGCACATTTTGAAAATCCTGTGGCCCAAAGGTGGCTTAAAGCACCTGAAATGTTTGAGTTCTGAGTAGAGCTGATATCATAGCAATATTGTTTTCCTTAAAATAAATGTGGTGATACTTATATTGTCACTGTCAAAAATAAATATTTATCTATAATAATAATAAATTAATAAATCCAATATTGTTTAAAAGGTTTAGATTTATTAATTTATAACATTTATAAAGTTTTCTACATTTAAAGTTAGGAGAACAAACCAAAACAGTCCAAACTACTGTCCAGAAATCTTGTACTATAAACTTCCACCAGTATAATAATTAAAGACGTCATAATTCCTTTACATATGAGCATTTTACAACCTGCCTTTGTACTTCTGACTCAGAAACAATTTTCATTACTGGGTCTTTAAAACTGACAGAAAATAAATAATCTTCGTTTTGTCTGGCTGCTTAGAACTTCAATGTAAATGGGTGGGGCTAAACTACTGCAGGCTGAATAGGTGGATATATGTCCTGATAACCCACTTATTTATATCACGGAAACTTATTTAAACCCGGTATTTTTGCAGCACAGTTTCTATTTATGAGACTTTTGAGTAAACATCATATTTAAAAATAGGTAAATTCAGATTTTCATAATAAGCCATATAAGCCACAAAGTTATTGTTTTGAGCATTTGATGTTTCAATATGACGTCTTATCAGTTGTCAAACTGACAAAAAAAACATACAATATGTTATTTATATTAAAACATTGTGTGTCCAAACTTTAGATACGCTGCACAAGCCATCAGGAGTCAGTAATACAAAGAAACTGAAAAAAGTGACAGCTAAGAATGAGGAGGAGATGTGTAGAAATGGGTTCAAGTTCAATGTCCCTGTTCCATAATAGAAGACATCCTCCAGAGAATCATCACCACAGACACGCTCGCTGCAGCGACAGATCAGGCATGTCTGGAGTCATATCTGTTTCCTCTGCGAGACGTGAGAGGCACTTTCCCATCGCAGGAAAACTGATGTGAGGAACTGCTAACAATGATAAAGCTTTTATACAACCCCTTTGAGCAGAGGATGCTACGCTGTGACAATGGACCACAACAGGAAGCCCTTCCTCAACACACTCTCTTTTCTTGCGTCCAGGCAGAGGCTACTTACCTCGCGTGCTTGTGGCCAAGTCGGCCACTTTCTGAAAGGCATCCAGGAAAGCGGCCACCGCCACCACTGTCGTCCTGCGAACACAAGCAGAAGCAGAAGCTGGTCAATTGTTCTGCGCCCTTATCTGCAACCCATTAAAACACACACGAACATGCACACACTCGCACACACGTGCCAGGGCATCTGGTCATTTGCTGTGCTTGGCCTGGGTTCAGGAACTTGTCAGAGGTGGCTTTGTTGTTTGAGGGAAATTGTCAGGATGGTGATAGGAGGGGTGTAGGTTAATGGTTATTTAAAGGCAGTTCATTTCTTTAATGACCGCACTGAATGCTTAGTTCCTTTGTGTCGGCTTGTCTCTTTGTCTGGCAGCTGCTTAGAGAACCTTTAATGACCTCCTGTAGCTCCATAAGGGGTGCAGATAAAGTCTTTGCAGACACAGCACCGAGACTGATAGTGAGGAGAAAACAAAAAAAGAGAGAGAGAGGGGAAAAGTGGGAGGAAAAAAGGAGAGGAGAGCAGTGGAACTATAGGAATTCTTCTTCCATAGCTGGAACGCCCATCAGCGGAAGAGAGGACGTGAAATCCGATCTTGTGTATCCACGACGGAGAGGTCATGTGATGCGGCATGCCAAGCACTTGGACGAGAGCTGGAGCACGAGCCGAGGTCACCGGGATCAGATTCGCCTCCAGTGAGCGTGGCGCCGAAGGCAAAACAGATATCTTACCCAGAAGCATGCTACTATAATGCTACACCCTGCTCTCCACTACAGCACAATGTGATCATCACCTGCACACCCTGATCCACAAACAATACCTCGTGTGAGGTTAACAGACTGAGAGAGATGAAACTACTGACAGGAAAAAAAAATCCACCCGGAGGAAAGTTTTCATCTCTCGCTCTCTACCTGTTTTTCCATTTCTCCTCCCATTATCACCACCTGATAAGGCCTCTAGTCCTATATCTTTCTTTTTGGCTCCAAACAAAGTGTTCCACAATGAGGCCCGTTGTTGACTCCAAGCGTTCCACACAACTTACCATATAACAAACAGCATGTTTCTAATCAACCTAACATCATTTTAAATGCCTGCATGCTCAGGAGAGCAGTCAGAAGTTCAAAGTGCGCTTCTCTCTGTGCTTAAAAAAAAAACCCCAAAAAAAAACACACACACACACACACACACAACACATACACCAACAATGTCACATGATGGGTGAAGAAAACAAAACCCCTACAATTCCTCTTTTAATGTGACTGAGGAGGAGGAGGAGGAGGAGGAGGAAGAGACTGGCTTGTTCATTGTTAAATGTTTTTACCTGCACATGCTTCTAGTTCTGAGAATACACTTACATGAGGCTTTAAAAAACATGGATCTGTCAGTCTAGTGCATAAACGTGTAGCAAACACATCCAAGAAAGCAGTCGCCTTGTAGATCAGATGGGCATAAAAGCAAAAACAAACCCATGGACAGTCTGGCCGACTTGCTTGCTGGTTTTTGAGAAACGCCATGCTGGTAAGATCATACAGGAAAAGACACTAGATATTTTAACCACAAAAACACAGAGATGCCCAGAAGAGCTGTAATCTTGGAGCAAAACAACTTAGCTGCTTTGGAAGAGGAGACGCAAGCTAAATTACAGAGCGCTTGAACTCTGGACTTCATTAGCCACTTCCCAACAAGCAGTTCCAACTGGTAATCACAAAACAAGAGCTGAAAGGCTGATGGGTCAGATGAACCCAGACCAGCACCTGAGATTTAAAAGGATGCTGTGTCGCCTTTGAGCTAGACCTTTAAAAACAGGCTATGTAGAGAAAAGTAGAGGTTAAGTGTGTTAACTGTGTTAAATCTGTAGAGCTTTTTCAAACCTCCTCCACTTTACTGTACTACGTAGGCTATGAAAGAATGACTTCTACACCCAAAAGGTGACCTGAAAGTCCAAAAGGTAGCCATTTGGGATCCAGACAGATGTCCCTTGTAACTCTGGGATTTACCCCCTACTAATTTAATACTATGTTTTGGGTGCTCATCAAAAGGTTGTACATAACAGATGGCTAGAAAGGAATCCCACTTTTTTTTTTTTCAAAAGTTCTGCATAAAGTCATTCAGAGGCGTTATGCAAAATGTGCCATCCAAAAAAAACAAAAAGCCAATGGGTAGCATTAATTATATGGAGGGAGTTATAGGTCAAAATAGGTCCCATTTCATCATTACCAACACTACAAATAAAACTGGTCTTTTTGGATATTAAATATCAAAGCTATTCGCATTTATTGTAAAAATTTAGAGGCCTGCTTTGTATCACAACCCCAGCAAAGAAGAGTCTACAAATTCTCTACAACGACCCCTTTCATAACAATCCAAACTGAATGATTTAGTTTACATCTAAACAACTGAATTATGCATAAAATGTGAAAATTAGTGTAACTTCTTTATTAATCAAGAAGACTTTTGCTCCATTCAGGTGCTTGTTGGAAAATGTGGTCATAATATGGAAAAATAAAGAGTACTTTTTATTTATTCTACTAGTTAAAAAAAAGAAATGTAATGTCTCAGTACCACATAAACCTCTTTCAGTCATCAGGTGCGAATCAGATGTGTTAGAGCAGGAGAAAACACTAAAACTGTCAGAATGGAGAATCCAGGACTAGGCCACTCTCCTTAATAATCTAGCAGAGACTCTATCACAGCTAACTGTACAATGGCATCACGACCTCCGTACCTTTGGCCTTCCTATTCATACTGAATCATTTCTTACTCATCAAACAGACCTGTTTGCACAACGAAGGCTCGTATGTTTGCCACTCCTTGTGCAAACTGAGCTAGTGTCATGAGTGGGTCCACGTTACTCAATGCAAAACAGGGCTAGGAGGATCTATAAAGCGTTTGTGGGAAGACCTGCTTATTAGAACACTTTGACTTTATAACGCAACTGTGAATTAGGGCCTAAGTCACATGTCACTGCAAACTTTTAATGTGGCAGCCAAGTTGGCTGGGATGCGTGACATCTGATTAGATGATCATTAATCCAGAAGCGTCAGGCAATCTCAATTTTGTGACAGCTTATATTTTGGACATCACATGGCTTGAGAAAACATCCCCACATCCCCAGACGCTGACCACAGAAAGCAATCACAGTCATTGCCAGCTATATGCCATCAGTATCATTTTGTGAGCTTCAGTCTTCTAGTCATAACTAGTGTTTATGCAGCATCCTGAAATAGTGGTTTGTGTTGATATCCTTAAATGGATATTAAATTCTATAGAATGTTTTGAAAACGTGTGTAAGCGGATTATTTTGACAGAGGTTCTTAATGACCTGGGTTTCACAAATTTAAGATCTAGCTGCAGACTGCCATCAGATTAGTGAAGAAGGAATGAAAGGCACCTCAGTTCCTTCCAGCAAAGAGTCAAGTCTGGCTTTAGTGTGCCTTATCTGTGCTTCATCAACATGTACAGTAGTTGTACAGACATAAGAGATATACACTAACGTATACTGAAATGATTTTGCGAAAACATTGCGCCTTTTATGACATTTACTAAGACTGAGATTTAAGGCTTGAACGCTGAATACAGTGCTAATTGCCAGTTACATGGTTGTGTTATCATATACACAGAACCTGAGTTTCGGTATTGTCTAACTCATCAACTGGCACTTCATGAACTTGGTGTTCTTACATGTTACATGTAGGCAATATTCTTTTCTCTTCAGCTCCTCTGATTTAAAGACTGCACTTCAGATTTTAACTGTACCTCTAGGCCTTCATCAATTGTAATTATAAACACAGAGTCTTGACTGGATTTTCTAGGTAGGTAGGGACCACTTTCAATCTAAGAAGGATTAAAAAAACAACAACAACAACAACAACAACAACAACAAAAAAGCAGTAACACTGCTGTGTCTCACTCATGGTAGCACCGCACATTCCCACACTGCTACCATGTCAGTGTCACTGCTGTGCTGAGAACCGTCTGCCGTTCTTAAACTGACCAGTTAGGGGAAGAACAAGGTAGGGGATTTTGAACCGATCAATGTCTATGTTTGCAACATAGGCCTCTGCAAAATGGTACAAGTACTTTCCTAAGTGTTTCCAGTGTGCAACAGGGTCATTACCATTAACTCAAATCTATCAACAATAGCTAAATCATCTTTAAATTCTCCAGAGTTATCCTGCTTGACTTACAGTCTACTAATAGGTCTAGCATGAGAAAAATCAATCATCAGATTTACAGATGAACCAAAAACATTTACTTTATTTCACTGTTAGTAAACAGCAGTTACTATTTTATTGGATAGGGTAATCATTTAAGTTAGGGTTTTGAATTGGACCCATGAGGGCACAATAGGCAACTTATTCTACTAGATGGGTCTACTACAAATAAAGCGAAGACACAATCCATAAGTAGATTAACCGAAGGATCAACAAAAACTCTCTATACAATTATTTTTATTTAACTATCATTCTTAATGACAAAAGCGTAGCACCAATAATAGTCTCACCTGATCTGAGACTGCAACTTTCCTGCTTTGCTGATGAAGTCTTCCCAGATCGGATAACTGCTCTGTGGATACACAAACATAGGACTGGTCAGTTTCTACAGTTGCTGAATGTTTAATAAAATGTTAAGCAACAGACAAATTCACAAATTAGCCAGGAATTGATGAAGATTTGACGTGATACATTATAAGTGAACAATGGAGTACAAGTGGAATATGATACCTAATGGGATGAAGACACATTCAGTGCATGAGAACTGAAGAGCAACTGCTATTACACAAAACAGTTCAAATCCAAACAAAAGTGGATTCCAACTTTTCCTGTAGACCTCCTTAAAACGAGGAAAGATGGAAAGCACTGGCTGTTCATATCAGTGACTTCAGGAATGTGAGGCCATGCAACTCAATCTGTTTAAGGTGAAAGAGAGAGAGACAACTGGCCCCCCAGGACAGGCCTCTCAAGTATAGGCTCCTGTCATCTGACGTTTCCATTGGTTGGCAGTTCAGTTCCAGACCTGGGTTCAGCATCTCTACAACATGTTAGGGCTAAAGTTTTACTAGAACGACTCTATTTAATGTTGTACTATATTAAAGTTGAGTTACTTCGTGAGATTAACAATTGATGGTGCATGTGAGATTTCTGCATGTGGTGCAAGTGGTAATTTAACACATCATATCAGGGCAATAAGGACAGAGGGACATCTGATCTTAGATCAGCCCTCTTAGTCTCCTATTCTTTGTCAAGGCGAGCTGTGGAAGCCTTTGCAATTGCTGCTGAATATTTTACGGGCATGGAAAGTTTACCCCCTGCTGGGGTACTACACATCATGGGCAACAATGGAGCAGCTCAACACAACAGTGTGAAAGGGTCGCATGACTGAGGCACTTGATTTTGTTCTTTTCCATTCAGGTTCAGGTTCTTTGTTAGTTCAGCTACATCAAGACTCTAAAGCATTGATGCTTATAAGCATCTAATGCTGGAAAAAAATTAACCCGTCTTACAATCACAAAACATGCCTCACAAAAAAATATAATGGATAACGTCCCCAACAGAAAGAATGCATCACAAAACTTTAATAGAAGGAAAGTTTGGTCAGGACAAAAAGTTACAAACTCCTGAAGTTAACTAGCAGCTATAACCTGTAGTGTTTTCAGTGATAGTGATGAGCTAAAATCTACCCACTCATAATTAACTCTCTGACAGGCAGACATAAATCCATAAACCCGATCTCATAAAACCAAGCAACTCCCATGCAAAGATAATTAAATCCAACTTCCATGCTGACTGTCTCAGAAGGCAACTGTCATTCCTCCCAGTTTAGCTCCATCCGCATGCAGGACTTTGCAGCGACCTTTGAGCTTAATGGAATTCCAATACTGGTTCCCTAATTGACCTTTAACAGGTGTGCATTCAAGTACCAGAATGCGTGAAGGAACGCGGTGCCAATTCCAGGACGTGAAGGCAGATTCAACCCTACATACCATACCTCTAACCATGTGGCTTTTTTCTTGTTCTACAACAGCATTCCCCAACATGCTCCTTAAAGACCCCAGAAGGTTCATGTTTTTTGGTTCATCCCAGCACACCTGTTCCACATATCCAGCATTCTTCATTGCTTGGTTAAGGTGTATCAGGAGCCGAATGAGGCGAATTTTCGAGGGGGGTCTCAGACAGGCACGGTGATCTATACAATAACATATCTAGGAATAGGGTTTCTTTGGGGACTAACTTTGCCTCACAATGCCCTTGTTGTACCCCTCCGCCATAAAAGAAGTGAAAGGCATGGACTGAAATATGTTAGACCTAATCTTTATTCCACAACTATCATAAAACAATGCGTCAGACACCGGGCAGGTGCAATCATAATCATTTTACGTAATAACTTTATGCGACATTCGACTCTCCTGATGTCTGGTTCCCATCAGCAGCACTGTGAACAATTCTGACTCGGTTCCAAGTTGCTCTAGAATGTAGAATTTCACACCAAATCTTAATGACTTTCTTTACATCTGTATTCCCTTTTAAATAATCGGCAAGATTAGCCTGTCATTTTAATGTTATACACTCTAGGAGGAGTATAATTAGCTATCAAAACAAAAAAAAAGCATAATTTTAAAAAACTGCTTAACTATAATGAAAAATGCTAAGAAACGCATACATCCATCATTTTTAAACATAAGTACATATTACTGAGTGAACGAATGAGTTACTATTTAACCATGGTAACCAAAGAAATAAAATAATATATATAAATATGAGAATGATGTTCATGTTGAGACGGTCAAAGTGAGCAATAACTATGAATATTTTAGTCCTCCCCGTATAGGCCCAGCACCTACTTCCTGCGACATTCTGTTTGGTTGGTCCAGCACCTGGACTGATCTGCTGTTGGCTGTCTTGCTAAAAAAGCCCCCAAAACAAACTTCAGGGTATAGGTGGACAGATGCTAGTTGCCCCAAAAAGTCCCACTTAAATTTGATAGGGAGTACAGTACCTAAAGGGGAACTCCACTGAGTTTTAGGAATTCAACAGAGTGAAATGGCTGAGGTGTAAACAAAGTCATTCAGAATGGTTTGATGCGAAAAGACGTTCTAGAGAAACTCCCCAAGTCAGAACAATAATGATGATAGGAACCACATGTCTTTAATGCCATTAAAAGCTCCATCACAGGAAGCTATTACATAAAAAGAATAGGTGCAAAATAGCAACCAAGAAAACCTTTAGATTCATGTCTATTTTACCATCAGGAACATTACATGTAAACTTTCGAAAGGCATGCGTAGGTTCGCTGGTGGTTTTGGATAGTAAACAAAGAGGCAATTTGCATTGTAGATATAGTGATCCCTGGCTCCTCTCACCACCACTGTAAAGTTTCTCTACAATCAACCATTAAACCAGTTTGAATAACTCATTGAGGACTGTTCAGAAATTTTGATAAATAGGTGGATTTCCCCTTTAAGAAAATTTTTCTCTGTCGTAATTTATTATGACTTTTTTAGGTATTCTGGGACCTCTGCATATGGTATGACTAAATAAGGTAAACCCCTTCTTTACTTTGCTTCATTCCTTTAGTGCCAAAAAAGATCAACACAGCGTAAACAAGTAAACAGCTGAACATTGCTGAATGGCTGCCCAACTGCTCGGCTGCTTGGACTGAGAATGAATCAACCCAACCAGACTAAACCAAGAAAAACTAAGTTAACCATGCAGGTAAAACCTTCAAAATAGAAGGAAATGCTACAGGGGAAATCTAAATAAATAAACAGGGCTGAGCTTTACCTTCATGTCAGCGATGATGGTCTGAAAGAGTCCTCCGAGGGCACTGCACTCTTTTTCTATTACAGCCTCCATTTTTGCACCCCCAAAACAAGCTGGTGGGGAAAAAAGAAACTACAGCTCTTCTCCTTCCCAAATAGGATGGAAATTAGCAGTTTTCCAGTCGGGTTGTGACTTTAATATCCGGCAATGCTCAAAAAAACAACCCCCCTCCAGCCACTGTATCGCTATGAGGCGGCGAGCTACAGAAAACAGTGGACTGCAAGACTCAGAGCTCCCTTTCTTTTCCACGACGAAAACATTTCCATAACTCCGTTTTAAGAAGCATGACTGGTGTCAGTTTACAGACTTCAAAACCAACGGTTTAAAAAGGAAAGCTTAACTAAAGAAAAGATACTGGGAAGAAATTCAAACTAGCAAGACTCCGTATCGTCTCTCTTCGTCTGCTGCGGATAGTAGCAGCTGCTGCTGTGGCAACGACGTAGAACCCAGGGGGCGGAGTTACGGTCTAGCACGTTCCCCTTAGAAGCGAACACCCGCGCAGGCAAAAGGCCCGCCCCTCGACTCCGACTCTCGACTCCTGCTGTTGGAATTGATGGATTCGACTCTCCGACCCCACTTTATTTTTTACCAAAACTGCAACAGAGCCGATTAGAAAGGGCAGATATTAAACCACCGTTAACGTAGACATATGATAAAAATCCAGCTTCATATAAGAGGGCGAAGGGGAAAGTGATGTACTAAAAAAATAAGTTGGATTTAATCGTGTTGATGGAATTATCTTCGCTAGCTAGTTTTTGGACCTTTCCAATTCCTCAGTTATACTGTGCACAGTAATATTTTAAAATAAACACAGTCGCTACTGAAACTCTAGATTCTTTAGACTTGCTTCCTGCAGAATAAACAGAGTCTAAAAGTTCACTCCTATCAGACTCCTAGTCGACTCTTAGAATCATTGGCCAAGGAATTCCTCGGGGCCGATGAATCGACTCTATTAAAATAGACTTCCCATCACTAATTTAGTGTAAGGTGTGTCTCAAATCGAGCCCTAGTACGCAGGAATTTAATTTAATACCCAGTGGACCCCAGTAAGCAATAACGGGGACTGACACTCAATTGCCAGAAAGCCTGTGACGTTAATGCAGGGGTGTCCAATCTTACCCGCAAAGGGCGGTGAGACAGCAGATTTTCGTTCCAAACGAGGTGAAGCACACCTGATCCTGCTCGTTTAATCAGTTAGTCTTCTGTTAGTCAGTTAGTCTTTAGCAGCTGACCATGCGTTCCTGCTGGAAAGAAAACCCTGCATTGTTACTTGTTTTGTGTGTAGCAGCTTAAAGTCCCAGATTCCTGCAATTCGAAATTATTCACAGCTCAAACTGTAAAGGGGTAAACATTCAGTGGCTCAGTCCAGTAATTCTCAGTCCTCGTCCTGAAAGCCCACTGCCGGAGCCGGTCGGCGCTCAACGTTCACTACGTGCGCAGGGCCACGCAACTTACGCAAGCGCCCTGCCTCCCCCTCGTGTTCAAGGCTGCTAATCAAGCGGACCTGCAAACTCCTCGAAACTCGCGCTGCTCATAAGAGGTTTTGAGGAGCGTGTCCGAGGCGAAGGCTCTATCGCAAACCCCTGCGAAGAGAACTTTACTGAAACCCGGTAAGAGAAAAATCCCTGCTCACTAACTGGTGTCAGACTCAGTGTGCCCGTAAAGGGCCAGCAGGCGCTGTGTGATTGAATGTGTCAGTGTGTGAATTAGGCCTGTATGTGCCCAGTAGCTCCTACATACATGCACATCATTTAAAATCAGGACAGTGATAATCTATTATCTCAGCCAAGGTTCAGTACCAACTCTGAACTAGTGCACAGTGGAAAACGGTGGATCCTGACACTGATTATTAATTAAATGTTGCATCTAAAATGTTGATTAACTGGAAATACAGGGTACTATGGATGCGCATCTCTCTGTAAATGATTTCCATCAAACATAAACAAGTGTGTACAAGGAATTTTGGGGGTCAGTTTGAATGGGGCTGATGGAGCTAATAGTAGTAGTATTATTTGTCATTTTAAGTATGGATTGTTTGTACCTCATTCTGTTCTGTATACGGCTAATTCTAGGAGTGACAGATCGAGCAAACTGTTTAAAAGGATCCCCGTTGTGGGATCACTAGGGTCTCAGGTGTGACTGTATGGCAATTGCAAATGGATTACATGGCTCACGGGTCAGTTAGGGGGCTCCCATTGTAGAATTTGCTTAGGACCCCAGGGGTTCAGGAGCAGCTCTGCCCATGACCCTGCACACATGAGTATTTTTTTTCTGGTTTTAACACACCAGCTTTACTCACAGCAAGCTGTTTTATTAATGAGCGGATTAGTTGGATCAGGTGTGTTGGGAGCAGGAAAGTATGGTGGGCCTTGAGTAGTTGCATTTAATCCAGTGTTTCCAGTGCAACCCTGGCCCCTAAGGTGTCCTACCCTGAACATTTTAGTGGGTTCCCTGCTTTAACACACCCCCTGCAACTCTGAAAGGGCTTGTTAATGAGCTGTTAAGTTGAATCAGGTGTGTTGGGAGAAGGGAAAAGTCAAAAATGTGCAGGGCAGTGTGCCCCCAGGACCAAGGTTGAGAGAAACAGGTTTAATCCACACTGCAAAGCAAAATGTAGAAGAACATGGTGTGTATAACTACACTTCAAAGAAGTATGTTTTGGATGCTGGTACGATGGTCAACCAGCATCACCATGTTGGGTGACCCGCTAAACAAGCAGCAGAGCAGCATAAACCAGCATAGTATGTACAACAGACGAGAGTTCTGGTTTTAATTCAGATGAAGACACTGGCCAAAGCTCAGAATCATCCAGTGTTTAAGGGTAAGGATGAAGATAAAAATGTACTGGAGCTGTTGGAGATTTATGCCGTCACTGCACATGGAAATAATGCAACTTTCCGTTTCAAAAAGCTCCCTGAGTTTAAATCTGTCTTTATTCATAGTTGAAATTTTTTTTGGTAGAGTAAGAATGAATATCAGCATGATAGGTATTCCCAATATTCCACCTCTGAGGTTCATAATCAGTTGGTGGGTAAATGAGTACACTGGTAGAATAGGGAGTTCTGAACAATGTGTGTCCTGGACTAATTAAGTATTGCTTCAACAGCAAAAATGCAACTTTATAATTAAAAGTAGAATACAGTATATTATTTATGGTATTTGTCTGATCCTCTTATCCAGATGGTAGTGTTAGGAGTCTTGCCAAAGACTATTTATTGATATAGTGTGGGGTGCTTACTGCTTACTGATCGAATCCTGGTCTATAGGAAGGAAAGCAGATGTTACCCCATTCTGCAGCAGGGGGAGGCGGATGTGTTACCCCATTCTGCAGCAGGGGGAGGCAGATGTTACCCTGTTCTGCAGCAGGGGGAGGCAGATGTGTTACTCCGTTCTGCAGTAGGGGGAGGCAGATGTTTTACTCCGTTCTGCAGTAGGGGGAGGCAGATGTTACCCTGTTCTGCAGTAGGGGGAGGCAGATGTGTCAGCCCGTTCTGCAGTAGGGGGAGGCAGATGTGTTACCCCGTTCTGCAGGAGGGGGAGGCAGATGTGTTACTCCGTTCTGCAGCAGGGAGAGGCAGATGTGTTACTCCGTTCTGCAGCAGGGGGAGGCAGATGTGTTACCCTGTTCTGCAGCAGGGGGAGGCAGATGTGTTACCCTGTTCTGCAGCAGGGAGAGGCAGATGTGTTACCCTGTTCTGCAGCAGGGGGAGGCAGATGTGTTACCCTGTTCTGCAGCAGGGAGAGGCAGATGTGTTGCTCTGCTCTGCAGCAGGGGGAGGCAGATGTGTTACCCTGTTCTGCAGCAGGGAGAGGCAGATGTGTTACTCCGTTCTGCAGCAGGGGGAGGCAGATGTGTCAGCCTGTTCTGCAGGAGGGGGAGGCAGATGTGTCAGCCCGTTCTGCAGGAGGGGGAGGCAGATGTTACGCCGTTCTGCACCAGGGGGAGGCAGATGTGTCAGCCCGTTCTGCAGGAGGGGGAGGCAGATGTGTTACCCCGTTCTGCAGGAGGAGGAGGCAGATGTTACCCCGTTCTGCACCAGGGGGAGGCAGATGTTTTACCCCATTCTGCAGAGTGCCCATCAAACAAGCCGAAGGCCATTTATGGATAACACCCCTGATTCATTACATGGGAAACAAGGGGTCAACACCGCCAAAGAATTGGCCTTACTTCCATAATTCAAAGCCAACCTATCATTGCTGTCCAAAGAAAAACAAGTATCTCCAAAATGGCAACTTTACAAGAGAGGGCTAAAACCTAATTAAATTCTAATGAAAGTCAATAGAACAAGACTTGTATTCAAGCAATTTGGGGTCATTTCTGTTGATCTATTCATCATGAAATGTACACGCACTGTTAACAACAGCCGCAGCGTTTAAATGATATACATTTACATTTAAGGCATTTAGCAGACGCTCTTATCCAAGGCGACTTACAACCATGCTTAGTGTTCTGTTGGATAATATTTCCAGCTAGTACAGGAAGGTTAGAGCCTAAACTTGACATGAGCTCAGACACTGCCGAACAGGGGCCAATGCTGATACCTAGAGAGATCAATACACAGACATATATAAAGCAAAAGTGCAATACCTGGCAACCCCAGCCCATTCTTATACCTATACAGAACCTATATGCTCACTCACTATAAAAGTCAAAATCATGTTTTTCATTGGACAGCGATGATCTACTCTTTGCTACACATACACGACTAACGAATGAACCTCTGTTGGTGACTAGTTTCGACATACCGATTAGCATGGTAGTGTAAAGTTTTTGGAAGCCGACTCAACTAATCAGCTCTTGTAAAGCACTATTGGGTTAAAAGAAAGAAAACCTCATGGAAGATGAAACTCCAAGAGAAGAACTGAGAAACGCTGCTCATGTTGTTATAGGTATTTAGAGAGGCTAATGAACTGACCAAGGATACATAGAATAAAACATTAAGACAATGTTTGTGAAAATATAACGTTATAAACCTCTTTAATCTTTGGCGCCACCTGGCGGTGCGAATTGGCACCAGGCAACACAGACCTGAAGGCGGCAGTGGTGGGAACAAAATACACTTTCTACTCCATTGGGTTTTCATTCCTGCAGGCAAATATATTGAAAATGTTTTGCTCAGAAATAGTTGCTCAGACTGATTTTATTTATTTATTTATTTATTTATTTATTTTGTGCTCAACATCTTAACAAGTCAGCATGTAGAACACAAGAACTTGTTCACAGAGCCCACGATATGCTTGTGGGGTTCATCACAATAAGTATAGCTCAGAGTTAGTAGGTACTATTAGGTACCAATAGTAGGACATTAACAATGCCCCTATTAATGGTCAGTGTAACACTCACATGCATGTCACCCGTAATGAAAGAAAAGATAAGTAATTCAAGAATTAGATAAATGAGGGTTTGAGTTTCACACTCATACTGGTACGTCACTAAGCTCTCATTCATTTTAACGGCTCCTTCTCAGTATAATACCAGGTTTTTATTTTGGCCTCATGTATTCTGGCTGTTGTTGTACTCTCCAGAAGAGCAATATCCCAAAAATAAGTAGGCCAGAGAATTTGAGCAGAACAGAGGAATATTCAAACCACATTTTCAGTATTGTCTTTTTGGCTGCGTGAGGCCAGCCATATTTTTTGATTTAAAGGCCATTTCCCCGGGAAGAAGGAAGAGTGCCCTGAGGTATACTTAATTTAAGTATACTTGGTATACCTCCTGGCACTTGTGATTAATGTACTGTAGGTGTAAAGTGCCATTACTGCTATTGAAATGGACTTTACCAGAAGTAACTGTGCTTAACTGTACACCACTAAGATTCACTTAGATATACTATGCTCCACTACCTCACAAGACTGTTTGCACTGCACTTTAACTTAACCTGTATACCTGAACATCTCAGCTCTGTATTTATCCATAATTATTTATCTATACTGAACATCTATGCTAAGCAATTTAGCTGTTACCTGAACATAAGCTGCTTCTACTACCTGCACTGTACACTTTATATCTATACCGTTTACGCCATACTGCTCTACGCTTTGCACATGTCCTACTGTACTGTTTACACACATTTTGTCTATTTGTCTTTGCACAACACTATTTATATACATACACATATATTCTTATACTGCACTGGAGAAGGAGCCTGACTGGGTTTTGTTATACTGTACAACCCTGTATTGGTATAATGACTGTTGAATTGTAATTGGTACATTTGTGTTATATTGCACTTAAATGCAGCACACAAAACTGATATTAAAGTGCATTTCTAGGACATTGAAATATACTTTTGCCAGGGTCATCACATTGCATGTTTGTTAGTAAATCATTATTGCATTTATAATAAGATTAGACTGGCCACTTTCCATACTTTCACATTTGTCATTTCCATACCTGTATCTTCTGTTAGTATCCAAAGTGTATAAATACTCAAGTCCTTTTTCAATCTCAGGAAGTCTGAATCTTAAACTGAGGTAAATATGAGCATTTCTGTATTTTTAAAACTATGTACACGTGAGAGTGTATTCAGGAGGCAGCCAGAATTACATCTAAATTACTGTTACCTACCACAAGATGGTGCAGTTTCCTGCAACATTAGTTGAAGCCCTCAAAGTATTTGCGTTCTGGTTCTGGCTCCCTGCTCCACCTCCAGCAGCTGTACCATCATGAAAGGTTTGCTAAAGAGCTTAGAGTTAAATCAGGTGATGAGTTTGGAAGGATGTGTGAACATTGAGTCTTCTTCAGAAGTCGTGATGTAAATGTAACATTTCTATATTTAATATAACATGTAATTTGAACTTCCTGCAGTGTTACACATTGAGTCACTTTGATGGAAAATATGCACGTGCATCATTTAGAAGTTAGAGTTTTTAGGCCCTTTATTTAGTTCAGCCTGTGGTTACAGTGTTGCTCAAACTGTTTTGACACCAACTCGTGGTTGTTGTGTTGTTTTGGTACATGGTCTGTTTTGCACATGCACAGACAGCTTCTAGCCCTTAACTGAATCTAAGAATTAAGGGTATGCTGTTTTTGGAATGAAAAATTGTTTATGCATATATGGAATATATGGATGTATGGAAGCCACAGTGCCTGTTTTGAAGTAGGCTTGAAACCCACATGCTGATGCACAACAATTGCATTAAAAACAATGACTTTATGTTAGCACTGGATTCAAGGTGGAAGTGGGTTTAAGGTGTCAGTTTATTTCAGGTAGAAGTGGATATACAGTAGCAACAGATTTAAGTCAGAAATTGATCTTAAATTTCCATACATTTAAGGTGCCAGTTGAATTATTAATTGGTTGCAGTAAATGGACCATGTACCAGGGGATTTAAGGTGGCAGGGAAGTTTAGGGTAGAAGTGAAATTAAAGTATATTTACTTTTAAGATGGCTGGGGATTTAAGGTATTTGTAAATTTAAGGTGGTAGTGAACTTAAGATAGTCTTAGATTTTTACAGTGATGGTGTGTTTAAGGTACTTTTCAATTGTGTTTAGGTGGCAGTGAGTTTAAGATAATAACAGGTTTGTGGTCACAGTATTTTTAAGGTACCACTAGGTTTAAAGTGTCCAAAGATTTAAGGTGGCAGTGATTATCTGCGCCCAGGAGATTTAAGGCAGCAGAAGATTTAGGATAGCAGTGCATTCAAGGTGGTTTACAGTGGATTAAAGGTAGAAGGACATTTACAGTAATAGTGTATTTAGGATAAAAAGAGAATTATGGTAACAGAGATAAGGTGGCAGGAAATGTATGGTACCAGTGGATTTAAGGTCAAGGGAGATTTAAGATGGTAAATATAAGGTAGCAGTGGATTTAACGTAGCTGGAAATTTAATGTGTGATAGATTTGAGGTATTAGTAGATGTAAGGTTTCAGGGGATTTAAGGTAGCAGTAGATTTTAGGTGTTTGTGGATTCAAGATATCAGTGGATTTAGGGCAGCGGCAATGTAGCAGTGAATTTAAGGCAGGCAGTGGGCTTATTTTAGCAGCTTCACCACACTCTACAACCACGCTTCTACGTCAGTTTCACAATCTCCAGCTTTTAAACCTCAACAGCCACATTCTGAACTGTATTATGCAAATTGGTAGTTTAACTGGTCAGTTTGTGGCATGTTGTCCAAGTGTTTTTTTGTTTTTTGTTTTTTTTGGTTTTTTTGTTTTTTAATTCCAAACATGGTATAAGCATTGATGATTCTTTTGGTTTATGTTTTTAGGAATAGATACACCCAGGACGAGGGGGAGCCAGGTTGGTGACGACCCAGAATGAGGAGGTACAAGGATTATGTAAAGCTAGGATGAGAAGGACCTAGGATGACGTGAAGTCAGATTTAGTGGCAGGATAAGGTGAGCCACAACGAAGTGCAATCATGAACAGGTGTAGCCAGATTGTGCCTGTATAACACACAAATGCACACAAACGTGTTGACATGCACACACACGTATACATACATATTTGTTTTTTAGAAAGGTGCCAGGCAATAAACTTGACACTTTGCAGATCTTGGGTACTGTTAGTGTGGCCATTAATTAATTGAAGCATTATTTGCTCATCATTTTAAAAAATACAGTTTAGTGTTTTATTAAAGTGTTCTATTAAAAATGCTGTGTTTTTTTTTATTTTTTATTTTTTATACAAACAACGTTCTGTAGTCTGGTGGTCTGTAGGTAACTGTCATTGGAACCATTTTGGGAGCTGCTTCTTTAACATGACAATGTCCAGATCAGTTAAATTCTATATATACTGCAGAGGATGAGCCTGAAGGTGATTTTGCATGGCAAATCCACCACTTGACGTTGACGTGCGTGCGGTTTGTGTAGGCTTTGTGTCTGTTGCACTTGTAACATCGGTAGTCAACTCAAAACAGTCAAAAACAGCGGAACCAGTCAGATGAGTCTCAGTAAGCCACATCTGATAAGAGGAGTGCATGATGGCTTTTGATACCTCCAGTATGACTTGTAGGCCATCTGTCTTGTCTGACCTTCAGCACTGAAGAAGTGGAGAAGTGACTAGATTGCATGCAGGTTAGCTTTTAGCATATTTGCAATGCAGCACTCTAAGTTCGAAACACAGTAATCCGTAGTCCACTAAATAAGGTGCAACATAAGCCATGCCTAGTTCAAACCTTCTTTAGTGACACAACCATACAGTGAGTGGTTCTTCTCGGCACTTTATGTGCAGCTCATGCAAAGGCCAGCTTTACAGGAAACTAACTTCGAATTGTTCCCTTTTTATTCAGACTTTCTTCTTCTGCTTCTCTCTTAGTGTAAACAATAAACAATGTTTCTTTCCTACATCAGCACTATCCAGCTTAAGACTAATCATCTGGTTAATTATTATATAATTTTATATAATATATAAGTATACAGTCTGAGTAATTATTACAGCCAAAAGAGCCGTTGGCCAGTCCATTCTATGGCTGCTGAGCAAGTTCAGTCCTGTGCACATCCATCACAGTCTGTTTTGGAGCGGCCACAGTACAGGACCAGAACAGACAAAAAGGACCATAAAGACAGCGGCAAAGATCATTGGTGCTCCACTGCCCACTCTCCATGTGCAGTGCAAGAACCAGGAAAAGGGCAGGGAAGATCAGCACAGGTCCATCTAAACATATTCCAACTCTTCCCTTCTGGCAAGTGCTACAGGACCCTGTACTCCAACACAAGCTTCTATCCTCAGTCCATCACAGTCATGAACAGCTGAGCAGTCACATCATCTACTGGACCATAGTTACTGCTATTCACATGCCAGAATATACGTTAAAGTTTCTTCACCATTTATGTACACTACTGCCGTGTACTGTGTTTGTGAATAATGTATAGTGTATACTGTATATTATGTCCATGTATAAGTTGTTTATTGTTTGTATATTGTGTACATGGTATATTAAGTCATTGTTTATTGTGGACTGTTCATTAGTTATGTGTATATTGGTACTGTACTAGAAACGCAAACTGCTGAAAAACCAAATTCCTTGTGTGTGTCAACATACCTGACATACAGGCCAATAAACCTGATCCTGATTCTCCATATTAATGTTTCTGGGGAGCACACAGGGCTTCACTTTTCTTAGTAGTGGCAATTGCTGGAAATGTCTAACAGCCATATTAGAGATGTGACCTAAAGGGTTTATCATTCCTGTAATCTGTTGCAGTCTCCAGTTCCTCATGGAGATCTCATCAGTGAGCATAGTCTGTACACTAGAAAAGTTTGCTCAGCTCACCCAGCCTCAGGCGTCTCGTGAGTTTCGGAAGTACATGGAGCATTTTTCCAGTAATGTTATTACTAGCACTTCTGATAAATGCAGTCAGAAGCACTGTAGATTTAGAAATATCAGCTTCCTGTCTTACACACGACAATATCTGTAGTATTTTTGTGGCTTCTGCATAAACAGATGTAATTAGTGGCCTCTTGCCTGTTCCTGCTGTTCCCGTGACATGATAAAGGAACTGGATTCTCATTCAGAATCTTTTTCTGATCCCAAATCCATATCAGAGCACAGCTGCTCGTGTCTCGTTTAGATTCTGAAATGTGTTTACCTAATATCTGTGGAACTTCCATCAGAGGCATTGCTGTTCTGGTTTCAGAGGTGGATGTAGTGTAATCTGGAAAATGATCTTTAGTTACATCAGTACGGTCTGTTGGTTCTAGCATGCATTCCAAACGAATTAGTTCATTTGTTGAGGTCAAGGTAGTCCAAGCATTGTGCCCTGTTCAATGGCTTCACTGTGCTTTTTAAAAAAAAAACCAAAAAAAAACAACACTTTTCTCTGTTTTCATTTACAACAGTGTAAACATGCTGAAGTGTGTCCATTCCTGGCAGTTTAACTGAGGTGAAGGCATTGATGACTCCAAGTAAACACTAGGCAGTGTTTTTCAAATTCTGCCATGCACATGTTTTGTGGCTTTCTTGTTTTTTCTTGGCATATCTGTAGTAGTTGTTTCCGACAGTGTAACACGGTAAAAAGCACTGTCTAAAATACAATATAGTAATATATACACATTTTTCCTCCCTATTTCTGCCTACAAGTTATTAACAACAACAACAACAACAAAAAAACAGATATCAAGTGTCATGGATAAGTGCAATCTACTATATGATGTGAGTAATTTGAGAAATACAAACTACCCCAGCAGACTGATATTATTTACAATTTACATTAGACCACTGTACAGTTGTTTTCAATTTATGCTTAAACAGACTTTGTTGGCTTACATTATGTAGATGAACTGTCAGACATCTTTTGGAGGCTAGCTTCACAAACAGTAATATAGGCTGTCTCCCTATGAAGCACACTAAACTAAGCTTTGATGCATATTTAGAACCTTAGAGCAAGGCTCAAACTGCTCAGGAAACCTGAACCTGTATATCAGAAGAGAAATAATAAACTCTTTAGCAACAATCAAAAGTTTCACAAGACTACAAACAATAGCAACCACATTAGTAACCATCCGTCTTAATTAGAATTAGACCAGCTGTTTTGTTACTGTCTTTAAGACATATGGTCAGTAGAAAATAGAAGATGCAGTCGTAGGTTAACTATGGTAACAGCTCACCACACCAGGACTAGAAATATATAGGACTATAGAAGATTTCTGTGTTCTCAGTGCTGCATACTCAAGCCAATAATAATTATCCACTGAGAAGAAGGAAAAAAAAGGTGTAGTCCTTTTGCTGTTGTTAGCTAGCTGCGTTAGCCTAACCTGCAGTGACTAAAGATTTTGTATTTACCAATAAAAATAGTTTCAATATAAATGTTCTCATCTAATAATTAAATGCCACGTTTACATGTCTGTGCGCATCTGAACCTGAGCTGCTTCATCTTCTTCAGTCCTCCCTTAATGGACATGTCAAGGTGCGTAAATGCTGGCTACTGGCAACTGAGTTTATACTGTAAGTTTTTTCCATCTTGGCAATTACAAATCTGGTTTTATGTTTGACCTAAGATAGGATTAAAGTTTTCAGCAAAATGACCAACGCTTCTTAATTTACGTTTTACTTAAATTTAATATAGCAGGGGCTTTGAGACATCATTGGAGTTTAAGGTAGCATTCAATCTAAGGTAGCACTGAATTTAAGGTACTGAAGCCCCATGGCCATCAAGCAGTTTATAAAGTTTTATTTTTTTATGTTATTAGTTTTTTTTTATAATTTTTTTTGTCTTTAACAAGATCCCTTCATTCAGTTCATTCTTTCCTACTGTTGAAGTAATTTCACTTTGAGTAGATTTTTTTTTTTGGCAGTGTATTGAAATTCAGATTGCCGTGTGCATTGGTATTTCTATGTAGTGACAGTTACAAAAAATGGAAATTAAATTCTATGTCTAAATAATTCTCGTTCCTTTGAATAATAATGGGTTTTATTCATTAAAAACAAGTGAAATTTTAAATTCCTAACTGAAAAAAAAACTGTTATGTATTTACTTAGCATGAGTGAAGATGCCATATTGAAAATACAAGTTACAAGTTAATCACAATGAGACATTTTGGTACAGGTGTAGCACACATGTATGCACATCTGCCTCATATGGTGAATAAAGGCAAGTTAAAACTTTCTTTATAATTAATAGATTAAGAGAGAATCCAAGTCTTCTTGAGTGGTTTGTCCTGTTGCATGGACACTTTGGCGTTTGGTAAACCCTGTTTGTTCATATTTCTGTTTTTTCACTCAAACTTATGATCCGTTTTAGTATGTGTTCTATATTCACAGGGACTTCAGGCCCTAGTCTTCACATGTGCATTGCGTACATGATGTAGCATCATTAGACGTCAACCTCCTTTCCAATCAAGACAAATCATGCCTGTAGTAATGAAAGCTCCCAGGACACTTTCATTAGCTCCTTAGCGCTCATTGAGAGGACACACACTGAAAGCCAAACAGGCTATTAGCGTATTAGCTTTAGTGAATTAGTTGCCTTTTGGGACGTTGAGAGCAGCACATCATGTAAATTGTGGAGACCTGCATAAATGTAAGACGGGATGTGAGTATGCAACACCATTCACAATCTGCTTCATCCGCACTGCATGTATTCATACGTGCTGTGGGATTTGGGGCCCTAGCACATGTACAGGGTGTAATTGGCTAGGGCTGAACTGAAAATAATTGAATCATTAGCCACAGGAGACTTGGAATATGCAGGGGGAGAGCAGCACAAGCCAGGAAAATGGTAGCATTCTGTAAAAGCCAATAACACCATCCATCATATTACCACATCCATCTACTTACTATATAGTTAATATATCTTAAAATTTTTATTTTGAGACTGTTGATATGCCAATATTGTGAGAAATATTATAGACCTAGATATATCACACATGTATGTTAAGAGACCTGGACAGCTGATGTTATTCCTCATGTGAAGAAAATGGCTATATACGATATAATGGTGAATTTGCACTGTGTTGGTAAAATGCAAGTTAAGTGTTTACAGAGCTGTAATCTAGCTCTGTGGTGCAGGTGAGAAAGGGCCTAATATTGTTTTAACAAATATGAACCAGTGTAAAAATGATTTCTTTCATCTTCCTAACGCCTCAGTGTATGGTCTAAATATAAATGTTACTTCTTTTCAAAACTGCATGGTCTATAATGCATTTTGTGCTAATATTCTGGATTCTGTAGTATTTCTAGGTCACTATTTAAATGTAAGCAGATAATGCTATTCACCATTTTAAGGCTTCCACTGAGGCATTCATCTGAGGCTTTATGTGGAGTTCATGCCAGTTGACATTAAGGTGGTATTTGCCAAATACTGTGAAATTTTAAAATTTATGAAACATTTCTAAGATTCTACTTTTCACGTGAACTGTTAGGCTGCTAATAGGACTTGTTATTAAAAAAAAGTATATCATAGTTATTAAGTATATCTATGATGTTCTGTTCTATTTCAAGCAGCTCTGCTTCAGAATACATGTAGGATGAAATATGTTGTAGGACATTTACATCTAAATGTTGTGTATCACTGGTCAGAAATGTAAGATGGCATTGATAGATGTTTTATTGATCCCAGAGGGAAATTCAAGGCCTATGTTCTATGCACAGCCGATGTAACTGCCGTCTACAGAGTTCATAACTAACTTATGTTTCATAATCTCAGTAAAACTTGCTATGCACTTACAGTACATAATATATGATTCATATAAGTGCTATTTTTTAGCGGGTGGGGGTAATATAGACATATTAATTATATCATATAATAATATTAACAATTATATAATCATATAATTACATGAAAAGAAATGTCCAGCTCAATGTTATACAATGTTATGGACCAGGCTACACATGCATGGAAAAGTACAGATATTTCATCACTCATAATAATGACAGTTTCTATTACCAAATAGGATGTCATTTAATGACTTCCTTACTTATAATAATTCAAAAACTTCCGATCTAATAATAGTGTCATAGTTATGACTTTTTTGTCATTATAATGATCTCTTATTATCACTGACTATATAAAAAATGAAAGACTGGGTCAATCATTACTTGGTATGTCATTTATTATTTGCTATCTTAATTATAACTCAGTATCGTATCTTATTATTTTGACCTGCAGTCTTATAATAGAGATTTAATCTGTATGTAATTAGGACTTTGCAGCTCATAACAGTGATTGTTGTAGTTGCGACTTGGTATCTGATAATAAAGGCCCATTATGTCATAATTATGATAATTCTAACATCTTATGACTTGCTATGAGTCATCTCATTATGACTTGGCATCTCAATCATCTCAAAATGAGTTAGTATCTCATAATAACGTATTAGCTTCTCATAATAACGAGAACTTATTATTATGAGACACAGAGTATTTATTTATGACATACAGTATGGCTCCCTTTTTATGGTGGAAACCAGCTTCTGTAGTTCACATCTTTTTTGGCTAGTCACAAAAAATGATATCTTGTAGGCTGTAAAAGCTTTTGCGGTTATGTGTGTGGGCTGTCACTTGCAGAAGGTTGAGATCCCTTGTGGTACAGTATGCATTTGTATACCTGTGTAGTGCAGTGTAGGTGCAGCTCATAAGTACAGGGCAGAAGTTTGTAGAATCAGAACTCCTCAGTTCAGATTTCGCTTTTCTTCTTCTTTGTAAATACAATTACACGATTATACTGGAGCTGAATCTGACCACCCATTTCTCTGCTAACAGCCAAAGGGCAGATTAACAAGCACTTGACTGATGACTGTGGAGCATAGGGGGCGGGGGGGGGGGAGAAAAGGACACTTGTGCATATAGATACCACAGTTTCACAACACAAACATCAGTGGATCATGTCATGGCCTGAAATAGAACACCACCGTGGATTCAGAGAGGCAAGTGGTCTCGTACAGTAGATTTCCAGCCCAATCTCTGAGCAGGATTGGGTTTCCCTCTCCATCCCGCAGATATATTGGAGAGCAAATTGCAAATTGGAAACCAATCTGTTGTTTCAATTCTCTCCAAAGTTTACCAAGATGCCTGCTGATTCAAAAATTCAATCAGGCAGCCTTTTTTCCAGAGGCAGCTGCCTTGTCTGTGTTTTTTGCCTTTTCCACCCCGCCTGAACAAGCCCACCTTCGGCACACGCTCACCTGCTGCCTTTCTCATTTAGACTGTACGTCCACCCATTATATTCTCCGGACAGGTTTCTATGGATACGAAACCTCAGAGCTCTGAGTCACAAAAGTATTTTTCTTTCTTCTCCGTCCTTCGCATTCTTTTTTCCTCCTGCTATGAACATGCGGCCATGCTTCTATTAAAAGAACAACATGGATGGATTACTGCGAGTGCTTACCAGATGAATGTGAGATTGTTGCGTCTTGGATAAACTTCTCGCTGGGTAATTTTGTTGATATTATATCAGAAAGATCAATGACAATTCGTGCAGTTTGTGCTTTATCAATATTAATAAGCCTGGAACATGTGGCGCTTAACAAAATGAAAGGCACACACAGCTTCTTTACATGCATACAAACACCTGTATTACAAAGGAAACACCTGTGACACGGCTGGCTCACGACTCCAGGCCTTTAAACACACATCAAGCCATGTATTTCTGTCCATGTAGGGTGTCTCTGCTGTATTCTGTTGCTCCACTACACATAACCATTAGAACCCTTAGGATTCAAATCTGATCTTTTTTCTTTCTAATGGAAATTACATTTTCCTGTATGATACATTTTTATCCCATTACGAAACCAACAAATGCACTTAGTCCCAGAACCACCTCAACCATAACACTGTGACATCAACCCACCAGGAAACAGAAAACCATTACTGACTACTTGATCTTGCCAGCAACCAACAGAAAGTATTACTGGTTATTGATTACTGAGCAGGGAATACATTAGAGTGGATTTCCACTCCTTTTAAAAAGTGTTTTGCATAATTAAATAGTTCAGATGCAAACCAAGCAATACTTTTACTCATGAACTTACTTAGTCAGATCTGTGGAGCTGGTAGGAACCAGACGTCTTAAAACAGTAGTCCAGTCTTCTCTGCAAAGGGACGGTGTGGCTCCAATTTCTTATTCCAGATGAGTAGGAGCACATCTGATTCCACCTCTGTGTAAGGAAAACTGGACATCTCTGCTCTAAAAGCTAGCTGCCAGTTAGTCTTTGGACAAAGTGGTTATGGAGAGGCTGCCTGAAGTTAAGGAAGATGGTATCCAAAGAAAACATTATACTCCCCATTATACTCTTGGCCCTCCTATCGCCACTGTAAAGAAATCCAAGTCATTAAGTTCTGTGACATTAGCTACATGTACGTACATGTTGTTTCTCTTATGTGTTTTTTTTTTTGGGTGGGGTTGTGTAAGTTACAGAAATGTAAATTCTCAGTAATATTTTATAAATACAGACAAAAAAATGTGCCACTTACAACAAACACAAGCTGGAGGAGAAGAGCTTTTTTAAAATCAGTGCCACGCTTTTCAGCATTTACAGACAGAGATGTCCAGAAAAAGCTACAGCCTTACTAAATAAAAGTGCCTAAACTGCTCTATATAGCACACAAACATATTGTTTGTGTAACAGTTGCAATAAAATTATTATTATTATTAATAATAATAATGTATTTGTATTGTTGTTGTTATGATTATCAATAATAATCATAATAATAATAATAATAATAATAATAATAATAATAATAATAAGATACTGTTATTGTTTAAAGGTCCATATCTATACCAGAGCAATGCTCATTTACATACATTATTAAAGCACAGTAAAGAAACCATTTTTAAAATGAATTTTAAAAGACAATTATCATATATTATGAAACAATATATTATATATAAAGCAAGACAATTGTATATAAATGGTCCTCAAAGGAAGAAATGTAGGATATAGCCCTGTTCTGGGGAAGTTCTGGAGAGGTTCAGCAAACAAAGGCTATATTCTCTTTACCTCGAATGCTAATAGCTGCTGTTTTGTAAAGTGGTTGCCAAGTGTTTCATGCTCATGTTCATCATCCTGCAGACATTCTGTCTCCACCAAGTGCTACACATGTGTACACAGAAACACAAACACACACACACAATGATCTAGTTTTGTATATCTGTTTGCCTTGGGGCAGGTGCTCCACTAAATGAGCACTAAAGGCCACAGAAAGACACTGTAAACAAACCCACAGGCACAAAACACACCCTTTGTTAGTGTGACAGGTGGCACAGAGTGGCTTACACACACTTACACAAACCCCACCAATTAGTGTGTGGGTGTATCCTATCAGTAATGCACGTTTTCCCGTCTCTCTTGGCTAATATGCACTAATATGCTGCAGTTTCCAGGCACTGGAGGAAAAGATAATGCATCATTAGAGGGAAAGCCCTTCTCTGTGGCCTGTTTTTTCTATTGCCTGTCTGCGATGAGGCACCACTAAGGCTGGAAAGCTCTTAAGTCCAGCTTTTGTAAGTCAGTAATTCACATACAGGACAGAGTGTGCTTGATTTAAACCTTTACTACTTTTATTCATCATTATATCAACAACACGTCAAAACAGGGTCACATGAAGAAAATAAGATGCATTCATACATCATACATGCATAACCTACATAGTGAAAATATTAAGGAACAATCCCCACTTACACTGGGAGAGTCATTAAGGAGATTCATTACAGGCTCTCTATGTTTAGACACACAATAAAGGAATAGTTTATTACAGGAGGAGTGACGCATCATACACAAGTCCCCTCAAGGTAAATGTAGTTCATCGCCCAAGCCAGTTTGTTTTCCAAAGTTGCACTGAAGCTACAAGGCTAATATAGATAACAAGCAATGGGAGCTTATACTTCCCATGCTGCTTAGCTGTTGAAAGCTGCCGATGTGCCTTTTTTGTCTGTTTGATCCTCAATAACACCGCAGCCACCTGTGACCGGGAGTCCAGGAGCCCATGTTTATAATGTGGCCATCTTTTAGTGTTCCCCTCCAAGTGTGTTGAGCTGTCCAGTGACATTGTTAGAGACCGTTGACTTCACCTTCCTAGGTTGGCAGCAACACGTGACGGGTGGAGCGCTAGCTAGCTGGAACTGGAAGCTTACTTCAATTTTCAATATTAAGAATAAAGGCATACAGTTTGTATGGTGCTGTATATACTTCCCTCTCATTCAGGGGAGCCTTTGCACTAGGCACAGGTAGGAAGCCGGTCATTAAAAATATAGCTGTAAAATATAGCCCCCCCCCAAGGTCATAATTATAATGCACTATTTCTTGTTATTACATGTACTGCTTTAAAGCAAGCTGCTATGAAGAAAAGCAATACAATGTATGTGTAATCTGTGGAGAGGAGATAAAGCTGACTTGCTTGCTTGCTTGCTTACTTATCTCCAGTTCTGATGGAATAACTTTAAAAACGAATCCAATCTCTTAAACTGTACTGATTACTTTGCATTATTTACCTCTATGTTAATCTGTACCTAATCTCCAGTCCTTTGAAGCTATACCAGCTCCCACTTTGCATGAGACTGCATGGCTAAATACTTGATTTTATACACATATGACAGTGAGACTGGATGAAACAACTAAATTCAATGATTAAGAAGCATGTCCCAATGTGTTTGTCCATATAGTATAGTGGGAATTTCACTTCATAAAATTACTTTAACATATGAGGAAATTATCTTAATTAATCTTAATTCACAACCATCTCAAAATAAGAAGTACTGACTACATTTAGGATGATTTAACTTTAACCAAGACAATATTTCCCAGCGTGTTTAGCTGGAGCACTTGGAAGCCCAGAGCCTAATCTAAGTGTGCACCCTTACAGCCCCATTCCTGTATTTTGCCTAGAGCCCCACAATCACAAATGCCCCCTGATCTTATGTTAGCCTTGTAGCTCCAGTACAGATTTAAAGAAGCAAACCTCAGACACCAAACTTGGTTGATAAGCTACATTTAAGGTGGGAGGAACATGGCGTAAATTTGATTTTTACAGAATTAAGCGTAACCAATCAAAATTGTATGACTAGCTAATTACAGTTATGTACGGCTGTAAGCAAACATTTGAACATGCTCTACAGAGAACTACAGAAGGCCTGCCTATTGTAATGCACAGTTACTGCTATTTACTGAGTGTAAGATATTGGGGACAAAATAAACTGTTGTGTGTGTGTGGTTTTTTTTTTTTTTTTTTTTTTTTTTAATACTTTTGGTTTTATTTATTTCCCAACATGTTAAACTCGGCAAATAGAGACTGTTCATAAAAAATAAAAAACCCTAGCCATGTCGTTTCTTCAGAGATGTTCAAACTATTGCTTCTGACAGTATCATAGGCTGGGCTTAACCTGTGCCCTGGAAAGATGAAGCCTGCCAAGTCTTATCCAAAACCTACAATAGAAGTGAATAATTATTCATGTAGCAGTTTTTATATACAGTACTTTGAGCACATTCATATAGCACGTAGTGGTACTGTGGACACCTCTACAAGTACAGTATGAATCTGTAAGTAGACTAAAACTTGGGCTTCAGGCCTAGACAAAGGGCCAGCTCGTTCCTCTGGATCTTTCCGTCTTTATTCATGTCGCAGTGGCGCAACAACAGGATGCGGACCTGATCCAGCTCTGATCCACTGATGCTGGGCTAAGGGAGAGAGAGAGAGGGGGCAGGAAGGAGTTAAATGAAAAGCTTAAGTAAATTCAGGTGGAACACCTGTCCTACTGTTCAATATTCACACGCACACTCCATTAACACTGCTGGGGCATTAGTGTGATTGCACTTCACCTACACAGCCTTATCTGATGTTCACATTCAGCACTATAATGATTAACTCCCTGTCAGAGTTAAACTTGTGGTAGAGTGTCCACTCACCCTGACCAGCTCCATCATGTCTTTGACAAAGCCGTCAACCTCTGGTCCCTCAAGAGCTCCTGTCTTGCTCTGGAAGAGAAATTATAAACAATAAACAGTGAAGGCATATTGTGTTTATATATTGTATACTGAGGTGTTTCACACTATTAGGTATGTTTCAGTCATATCGCCTCTGTCCAATGAAAAACATGTACCTCCTTTGTTGTCCATTTTGACTTTTATGCATCATTTGAAAACAGCAGCTGCTGGTTACACTGTGTGAGAATTGCATGATGAATGGACCTACAGAAATGGCCCAAAAGTGCTTGGAAAGACGTCTGGTTCCATTGACCTAATGCTTCAGCACACCAAGAGATTTTGGACAATTCCATGCTCCAAACTTTGTGGGAATTGTTGGGCCCCTTACTCTTCCAACATAACTGCACACCAGTGCACAAGCAAGATCCATAAAGACATGGATGAACGAGTTTGGTGTGGAAGAACGTGATTGGCCTGCACCTCAACCCAATAAAACAACTTTGGGATGGATTCGAGACTGCAAGCCAGGCCTTCTCATCCAACATCAGTGTCTGACCTCACAAATGGGATTCTAGAACAATGGTCGAAAATTCCCATAATGGCATTCCTAAACATTGTGGAGGGCCTTCCCAGAAGTGTTGAAGTTGTTATAGCTGCTTCAACACCCGACATAATATGATGTCGGGTGGGCCGACATCATATTAATCATATGGATTGCGAATAGGATATCTGCCCAGACATGCACATGAACTAGAGTGACAAGCGAATACATTATATTGCCAGAAGTATGTATGTATGTATGTATGTATGTATGTATGTATGTATGTAAAACATCTTATTGGACGTTCACCAGACATGTACCTTAAAGCGCGTAATAGCTCCACTAGCTACATAACAGCTGTTAATAGATTTGGCATGGATTGGAAACGTTTCTTGATGTAGGCAACATCAGTGTTCAGCTGCTCTGGCATGAGAATTGCACAGTTTGGTGGATGCCTGGCACAATTTTTGGCACTGCTGGTAGAGCCATATGACCATACGCTTTCATACACCTGCAAATTCAGCTACTTCCTTCACACTATGGCCTTTGGCATGAGCAAATACAATCACTCCCAATCTCTCCTTTTTCACTCCTCCCCAATTATTAACATCTGCTTCGTGACCCATTTTCAGATGAGACATTTACTGCACTGTACCAATGTACCACTGTACTTCTACACTGTAATCTATAAATCCAGTCACACATAAACGCACAGGAAGTTATAGCCCCATCATTCTTGTGCGACGCCACTTAAAGGAGCCTTGACAGGTTACTATGACAGTAAATCACGCAAAGTGACTATTTTTTTGGCTTGGTTAGCTTACAACACTATATCCATCACGTCCACTTCTCCTTTAGTGGCACTAGCTGGACTAAATGTGTGAATGTATCCAAAAGAGAGAAGAAGTGTGTCTGCTATGAAGAGAGCATAAAGGGCTCTGATTGGGCAACCCACGCCGTCTCAGTACTTACGACATCATAGTGTGTAAATATTTTCTCGAAGTCACGCTTTCTCTCTTCCTGACTGTTCGCCTGGGGGGGCGGACACAGAGGACACATTTTGAGATGAGTGCATTTGTCAAATTAAACAAACTTTGACACATGCACTGCAAAATAACAAATACTGACATCCATCTGGAACTGCAACAGGAAGTTTTCCTGCAGGGCCAGGATTCTAGTGAAAAAACACAATAACCAAGTTAATATCAGTGAATCTAAAAAAAAAAAAAAAAAAAAAAAAAGGAAAGAAAAATAAACAAGCACAGAGAGTCCAGTAACAAAATCAGGGGCTGGCCAGCTAAACACATTAATACTCAGTCACAATAAACAGACTTCAAAGTTTGTCTTTTAATGTCTGAAAAAAGAAGCACAGTCAATGTAGGAATTAACTTAGTAGCTCTCTAATGGCTCTGATTGATCTTAATGGACAGGACAAGACTTGTGGTAATGCAGTAGAGACCTCTTCACATCTTTTGTTGTGCTCACTCTAGCTTCAGTACTTCACAAGAATAGAGAAGGCACGCATTGTCACACAGTGCCAACCACAAAGCTCATCCAGAAACTAAGATATTCTGTTACAAGTTGCATCCCAGATATGCCTTGATGCACTCATTAAAATTAACATTCAGTTAAGATTCATACTTATGATCAGTTATTAATCTCAGTGTTCCTGAGCTCTGCTAAAGTCTGAGTAGACTGATAAATTAGTGTGATGATCAGTTATTAATCTCAGTGTTACTGAGCTCTGCTAAAGCCTTAATAGACTGATAAATCAGTTTGTTGAGAACATCAATACATTAAAGATTTTACACTGTGCCTTTTCACAGATTTGCATCTGTTATACAGCTGGCATATTTAAATAATTTAGCAGGATTATTCCTATGTCTTTGTCTAGCCACCGTTCTATTATTGTTAAAGCAAGTCTCTGAACAACACTTATTACTGCTTGGTCAAAATGTCCATTGAGATTTTATTGTCCTCATTACGATGCATATGCATGAGGGAACCATGTAATGTCGTATGACTTCTCTTTAGGCACGTTTTGGCTTAGGCACCTATTCTGTAAATGACATGCAGGCAGAATGTGTAAAAGTGGAAGCTGCTTAGCATGCATTACCTCGCCAAGTCATTTAGATCCAACCGTCCGTCTTTGTTCTTGTCAAATATATTCATCTGCAATAAAAAAAAAACAAACATGTCAGACCTGTTTTCTATTTTTAAAATTTTGGGGAGGTCTTGTCTATTTTTGAAATGTGAAATTTGTGTGATCACCAACACAAAGTTAAATGGAAAGATTCAATGATGAGTGCAGACAACACAACAAATGGATTCAATATGTGGAACTTGATATTATAATTCATATAATACTGTCACAAATATGAACATTGTTCTATGTTAGGCTTTTTTAGCTGTGCCCAGAAATATAAATATAAATAAATTTAAATTGTCCCAAGTTTGTCCGTCAAATATGTTCATGTTTAAATTATATAATATTTCAAGATGCAAACAATAGAATAGCATAACTGTACAGAAGCAACTCAATTTATTTGTTACATATTCTAATTCCATAATTGGGAGTATTGCCAAATTTCACAGTGTTATAAACCAATGGCCTATTGTTGCATATTTCTGTAACCCAACATCTTATGGGCAGTGTATCAGTGAAATCCATCTAGTCTTGTTGTCTAGCATGAGTGAGCATTGACTGTAAGGGCTAGTTATTGTGAGCTTAAGGCCTGGGTGTATTAAGTGTCTGTCTGGGGATGCTGGCTCTGTTAGATGGAACCAGGTGCCGGCTGCTGGGATCTGGAGATGAACTAGTTGATCAGGTGCTGAAAGCCTCCCCCAATCTTACCCTGCTCTGCCTACACCATCCCAGCAAAGATTGAGTCATCTTCTGCTAAATGGGGTCATGTGCAAAACCCTAGAGCCGGATGGCAAACACCAAGGTTATATGACTGCATATACATACGTGGGTTTTTTGGCAGTGTGCAAGTTAACTGTAAAGCTGGCTGTTGTTGTTTTGGTTCTACACTCTAGCACATTGGACAATAAACAAAGCCTATGATGCAAATTGGTCAGTTAATGTAGTATTCTGTAATGCAGCATTATATCCCTCAGCCTCATTGATTCGCTTGACAGAATTCATATTGATTTCATGCTTTTGTGTTGCAGTGTTCTTTCACTACACTACCCAGCATGATATTCACTCCCAATACAACTTAGCATTACCATAATTCTTATCCTAGCAGTCTTTTAAAATCATAAAAAAAAAAAAATCTATTTTCATTCACAACTGAATGAACAGCAGAAACAAGGGGGTGGATTGAAAGCAACACAAGATCTTTATAACTAGGTAGCTACCTTGCAAACTTTAGCTTTTAGCTTGCTGAATAAAGCATTTCTGTGGTTTGAGTAATCCATTCTCTCCAGTATAATAATGCTTTGAAGAGAGACAATATATATATGCTCTGAATTTGCCCGATAAAAATTAGGTGTACTTCAGTGCTACAGTAACACTCTGACTCTTGTGGTACAAAGTGCTATTACAAGGCACGATAGGCTGGGGCTAGGTTGCATGGTTAGCATGCTAACTTTAGTAGACACCTTTGCAAGATGGCACAGTGAACTTATTTTTTCACATTCCATTAATAAGTCTGGTTCATTTTAAATTGTTGTAAAAACCTATAAAAATCGTACACACTCCTTCCTTAAAGGAGCAAGGTGATGACGTTTCAGTTTAACTAAGTCTCTGCCACGTGTGACCTATTACCTGCTGTGACCAGCATTTTGTGGTCTGGTTCTGAATTAGTTTAACACAGTAATAGTAAAGTGATGTTCAGACATGGTGAGCAGTACATTGTTTGGGTTTTGAATGCTGCCTGTGGTGCATTGTGCTTTAGTGTTAGTCATTTGTTGAGCAAATTGTGGTCATGTGACTACCTCTTTTCTCACTTAGTAATCTCCATGTTATTTGTTTACATTAGAGATGATGGGAAATGTGGCGTGTCATGGTGTGGTACTGTTTTTATGGACTTTAACTTGCTGGTGGACTTTGGGGCTACAAGTGGGCCCTGTGGGTGTGGTTAAAGTGCTGCTGTTTGGCATTTGCCTGATAGATGTTCAAGAATTTGTTGAATTACACTATATTTACACTGCTCATTTTTGTGTTGGAGAGTTTTAGGCATACCATTGCTATGTACAATCAAGAATTCAGAAGACAGGAAGATATGAAGTATTGAAAGTGCTATAATAGGGATCAAGAAACATCTAGGAGCAATGAAAGCTCAGTTGCAAAGAGGCAAACCATGCAAACTCAGAGTGGGGTCAGCAGGAGCTGAAGTGTAGTAAAATCCTCCATCATCTGTTGCGTAACTTACTACAAATTCCCCAAGTGCCACTAAAAGCAGCATCAGCAAGGACTGTGCTTTGAGAGCGTCAGTAAAATGTGTTTCCATGGCTGAGCAGATCACTATGCACAATGCCGAGCTGGAGTCATGTGCCGGTAGTAGTGGAAGTAGTGTCCTTTGGAGTGATGGATCACACTTCACTGTCTGGCAGTCTGATGGATGTACATGCTTTAACAGATGTCAGGAGGATGCTACAGGAATGCATAGTGCCACAGTGAAGCTTGTTGGAGGGGGCATTATGGTCTGGAGCTGTTTTCAGGCCTCTTAGTTCAAGTAAGGGGGAAAGTCATTTACAATTATATGCTTTCAGTTCTGTGGCAACAGTTTGGAGAAGGCTCTTTCCTCGTCCAGCATGACTGTGCCCCTGTGCACAAAGCGAGAACCACAAAGACATGGTTTAATGAGTTTGGTGTGGAGGAACTCCAGTGGACTGCACCCCGGTGAAAGCCTTTGGAATTAGAACATTGACTGTAAGCCAGGCTTTCTCGTTTAACATCGGCGCCACCCCTCACAAATGCTCTTATGACCAAACACTCTCTTCCCTTATATTTATGCCACCACAACAGCCATGGATAGAGCACCCATTTAAATGTTTCAGCACTGTGAAAACAAATCTGGCACCAGCCCTGAAGCAGCCAACTGTGCAATTAATAATTACCCCCTGCTGAAATAGGGGGAGCTGTACATAAAGAGGACATGTGGTCCACTCAATATAGATGTAAATACCCTGAAATTAACATCGCTATCATTAATTCACATTGTGTCTAGGTCTGGTTACGTACAGATTGAACTACATGTTCTTTGTCATATGTCGCGAGCCGGAAAGAGTTGCCAAAGCTGACAGTTTAATGGCTGAAATAAGAGGCTGGCCTTTCAGCAAGTCTCCTGCAGTGAAACAGAAAAGGCTGAAGGCTGATGTGACTCATGAGTGTGTTTAAATATGTATCCGATAGTTCAAGTACATATTGGACAGGCATAAATGGCAGAACACAATGTAAATGTTCCAGAATCAATAGACACAAATGTCAATCACCAAGCAGCATTTGGGATATGCCATTTCTTCTCGGAGCGAAGGCAGGGACATTTCAGCGGAAATGCTTTAATTCCAGCAGTAATTATTTGCAGACAAAGGCTTTGAGAATGTTTTCAACAATCTGACATTGATGGAAATTACAGTTATTGGATTTATTCGGCTTTATTTGTCGAAGTCGAAACTCCTCTTTGTTAATCCTCTGATAACATCCGGCAGGAGAGATGCTCTCCAATGCCAATCTTATTCCACTAATTTGTTCTAAGAGGTTGATTTCCTGGAGAACCATCGACAAATTACTCACACAGAAATAATTAGACATATGTTACCATGGCATCTGTGTATTCGTCCAGCTTGTTGGAGGACACGTCTTTTTTGTGGTGTTGAAACAGATCATGGAGGAAATTCTGTAGGAGAAGCCAAGAGAATGTCAGGAGACTCAAGCAGTCAGATAAATGAGGAGTTTGAAAACTGTACTTTAGACAGGCTCCACTGACTGAGAAAGTCATAGCTAGTTCTTGCATTTTAAACAGACCATGCATGACTGCTGTGGTGTTTGAATACAAGCAAATCCCTAAAAATCCACAGCGATTAAGCAGAACAGTCATTTAAAGTGGTTTTAGGGGATACCAATGCAGTCTGCAGGAGAATTCAAACCAGTGGAAGGTTTAAAGCGGTTCTTTGCAGCTGAGATGAGAAATGGAATTGGCAGACGAATCAGAGTTTAACCTTTAAGACTGTAGCGGATGAAACTGCCTCAAAGGACTTGGACTGACTTTGCTCCCACAATGTGTAATTTTTGTGAGAACATGTACAGGATCAAAAGGCGACAGGCCGTGACTAATCGTCCTCTGGAAGGCTTGGAGAAAGCATTATTCGAGGCATCATTCACTGGGGACCTTAAAGACCTGAAAGATGTTTGTCATGCTCCCAAAGTTGCTCGTTCAGTGATGGAGATCATGGTTGATTACATTCAAAGACTAAACTTGTTTGACTCAGCTGTGTTAGGCTGACTTAACACCTCAGAACTTTCATACGAATTTAGTGGCTGGAAATTTGTAGTCATGGGCTGGAGGTTAAGGAACCAGCCTTGTGACCAGAGGGTTGCCGGTTCGATTCCCTGAACAGTAACGACTGAGGTGCCCTTGAGCAAGGCACCTAACCCCCAACTGCTCCCCGGGCACCGTGGATAGGGCTGCCCACCGCTCTGGGTAAGTGTGCTCACTGCCCCCTAGTGTGAGTGTGTTTGTGGGTGTTTCACTTCACGGATGGGTTAAATGCGGAGACTAAATTTCCCTACTGTGGGATCAACAAGGGATTCAAATCTTAAAAATCTTAAATCTTAAACTGTTTTCTATAAGCATCTGGTTAGCTAGTCCATCAAGGATAGCAGCTATTTAAATGACCGTTGTTTTGCCTATATCTGATTCTTCTTAGTTGGGTTACTGTTACCATGGTCCACATGGCTATATCATCCGTTTTCTCCTAAAGGCGTGTTACTCATCTTATATAGAGTAACAAACTATAAAAGTTTGAGTACAGAACCCAGAATAGATACACAGATAATATACGACTTACTAGTGGAGTTACTGAATGTACTTTGTTTAACTGTCAAGCTGTTATGTATAGCCTTAGAAGCCCTTCTACTGTCCATGTGTTATTTAGGTTAAGATTGATTTGGGTTAGTTTGCTACAAGGATCATCTAAAGCCTGTTTGCTGACGGGTAATGTGAATGGGCAGTATTCATCATCCAAGTCGAGGAACTGGTTCCACTAGACCCACTTGATGCATACAATTAAAAATAGTGGTGTTCAGCAGCTCTTTCAGAGAGAATAATATAATGCTGTTAATTCTGCTACCTTCAGCTCTGCTGCTGATATATATCCACTGCTGTCCGCGTCGTACTTCCTCCAGATCTGTGTTAAGAAAGAGGAAACAACTTTACCCGCACGCCATATTACTTAACATAACACAATGTGGAGGTCAGAGGGACAGCAGCCCATATTAGCTTCCTACATGGTAGTCTCAGTGTATGTCAGGAATATCATTAGCGTTCCTCATTAAACAGGTAAGAAAAAGAGGAATAGGGTTGAGGATGACGTCATGGTTTAGAGCCTCACCTTCATGAACTCCACACTGTTGTCCAGAGGAGCCTCACGCCGGAATATCAACAGGAAGTTCTCATCTTCGGGCAGGATCATATTAGCGAGCTAGCAGAGGCACCATAAAGACACAACAGAAACAATATGAAGAGCAATAAGGTCATACAGGAAGCAATAGCACACGACCAACCGACTGGTTAGCTTCACTGAAATCGATTGAAGTTCCAGCCTTGAGGCCCTATGGTCTCCTTCAGTGGTCTTCTGGCTAGCATCGTATGAGCCAGATGATTTATATTTAAATTAAAAAGCCTCTTAATGCTCCAAGAGCAGGGCTGCTGAGGTCACGCACTGCTCTCTTCTACCTAATGGACATTTCACTGATTTAACAGCCGCATGGCAGGAATCCATCCCCCCACTGTTTGGTTTATACAATACAGCAAATGAAGAAAAAGGTCCAAAGTATAGAAGAAGTGCTCGAAAATCATCTACGTTAGCAGAGAAACACAAACAACTTTGCGTGTTACATTTTCATAAAGTGCCTTAGCACCTACACCTCTGTAACAGGCCACAGACCCTGAAATACCCACCACCCTTTACCACCTGCGGCTGCTCTTTAGATTGCTCTCCTACACGATGACTCACTCCTTTTCTATCAAGCGACGTAGGTTTATGCTCTCTTGTGTCAAGGACAATATGAAAATAGATGTGTGTAGCTGCTTGGTGGCTTGGCAGTAAAACTCGGGGGGAGCGAGAGGGGCCTACAGAATCCATTGCCGCTAATTACATTGCTCTGCGTTAGAGTTGGACCAGGATCAACACTCCTGTTAACAAGGTGCCAGCGGATCCAGGCAATAACTCATAACCACAGCATTCCTGGGACAGGAATACACAACAAGCACTCTCTGGAACGAGCAAAGAGCCATCCCTTTAGATTCTTCAGTAACATCAGGGCATTGCTTTAAGCACAGGCTGACAAACACTCACAAAGTCTGATCTCCATCACTTTTCATTAAACTAATAAGCAGTGCTGGGGGCTTGCCTCAGAAAAGCTCTTACACTGTAATGGGCTAACTTGTAGGAGTGTGGGAAGAAGGGGTGGTGAGGGAGAGGTGCAGCACTCCCAGACTTCAGAATTGTTTTTTTAAACTGCTAAATGTAATTGTTGGGTATTTGGAGTATATATTAGCATATATTAGCATCTAATTACCTGACTCTGACTCGACAGACATTAAGAATACAGCAGGAAGGTGGTTTCAAGCTTAGGCATAATTTACCTTATTATAATTTCTCAGTGAATTATTTGCTCATAATTGCATTCTGTTTTTATATCCATTATGCATAGGATTGTTGGAAATGGGGTTGTACTGTGGTTTATCAATAAACACAAATTAATTTGAAATCTACATAAACATACAAAAATCTGTAAATTGTATTCATTTATCTGCTTTAAAATTCAAATCCTGGAAACGATTTTGATTATAACCTCACCGGACAGAAACATGTTAAGGTAGGCTCCTGCAGATGGCACCGCGTGAGGATGATGGGTCTATAAATACCTGCAGGATGTATGATGGGATTCATTGGTTGAGAAAAGGTGGTACAGTGCAGTGAATGTCTCGTCTGATGTGTGGGAAATGGGTCCAAAGCAGATGTTAATGATTGGCAAAAGAAGTAATTGCATTTGTGTGTCCCAAAGGCCATAGTGTGAAGGAAGTAATTGTAGCTGTTGATGTTGATGGCCTACATTCAGTAGGTTTGCCTGGTCCATGCCAAATCAAATAGCAGCTGTTATTTATCCTTGTGGAGGTACAACAGGCTATTAGGTATGTTTTTTTTTTCCAGTCCAGTGAGCTTATTCTCAGTGCTATACAGCTTTGTCAGTCAATTTCAAATCTTCTATAGTTCCATTTATCACTTTGAACACACAACATTTCATCATTTTACTTACAGCTACTTAGTGTCCTAATAGTTGTTTGGGGTTGAAAAGGACTAACAGATTAGAATCACTTACGCTTATATACAACCAGCTTGGCTTATTACCGAAAACATTGATTCCACATTTATGACTAGTGTAATCACTACACATTACCACATCATCCCAACACAATCTTTCACATGTCTGTCAGTGCTGATCAGCACTGAAGACACCGCACAGTATCCATGCACCTGCACGTGATATCTGCATATGTTGTCAGTACCAGAATAAAAGCTGATCCATTACAGGTAACAACAGCTGTAGGACTTATTGATTTCTCAGAGGATATGAAAGGGACAGGATCAGACATCATTAAACAAATAACAGCCCATTCTCTATGATACTATTAGATACATGATGATAAAAGTTTCTTTAAGGATTCTTTGTTGCCATGTTAATGTTAGCCAGCATCTAGTTTGATCTAATAAATAGATCAGGCGATCAACAGATCTATAGTACTGTTCACCTATATAGCTGATCTATAAAGTCAGGGTATAGTGTAAAGTAGGGGTTTCAAAAATGTGGACCTGTGCTCTGTTGCAGTGCAATCACCGAGGTTGTTATTATAGCTAAAGGTCATCAATGGTGTGCTAGTTGTACCGGATCTGCTGGAGTTTCTTTTAGTAAGACGTGTGAAATTCAAGACATTAGGGTAATTAGAATGCAGCCACAAAAGCCTGTAGCACTACATTCATAGATGGAGGTGGTCCAGTGCTTGCTGCCACTAATCACAGCCACAAAGTGTCGAGGATTGATTTTTCCTTCTGTAGAATCTTTCAGGAGGCTTTCAAAGCTTCTCAGAGATGTGATTTATTTATTTATTTTTTTAGCAGATAGCTCACGTAAGCTACTTCTCAGAAACGTGGTTTCTAATGTGTAGCGCTTTCAACCTCACATATAATGCTGGTACATCTTTCTCTCAACAACTTTGTTTGCATACGAAGCTGAATGTTTAGTGTGTTTGGTGGAAGTATGATGGTTATACACCACAGGCAGTCTTCTCATTTAGTCACCATGCCAACGTCAGCAGTTTCATTTCTGGTAGCCCTGAATTACACAGCAGGGAAGGGGAAGTCAAATTTAAATAAGATATTCAATAAAGATAATAAAGATACTTCAACAACTATATATCGTCGCTGTCCAGTGAAAAACATGTATCTCCATTTTTGTCCATTTTGACTTTTTTGCGTCATTTGAAAACAGCCGCTGCCATTTACACACTGTGAGATTTGCATGATGAACGGACCAACTGCAATGGCCCAGAAGTGCTCGGAAGGACATCTGGTTCCATTGACTTACATTAAACACGAATGAGGTTTTTGGGCTCTCCTGTAAAGTTGCCATTTTGGAGATACATGTTTTTCTTTGGACAGCGACGATATACAGAATGTCGGACTGAAGGATGGAAATCAAAGAGTTAATATTTCTGCCACTGCAACATATTCCAACTGCAAAGTTCCCCCCTAATACACTGAAAACACATTGGTGAACCCTTGATGTGACCTGGTTGATGTCTGACCTTATTGATTTATGCTTGGCCAACATTGTTTATGGTTGAATTTGCTGCTCAAGATATTGTGTACTCTGAGCATCTTGGTTGATCAGGATGCTCACAGCAAACAGTAAAGCATTTCATTAGAGGCCCATTTGCACAATTCAGCCTTTTATGACCTCGGGATTGCTAAAGCAGAGGTTGCCCTGGATAATGTGTGCTTGGGATTCAGGTTCTAAGTGTATTTTGGCTTTACCGTAGAAAAAGCACTGTTGAGAGGAAGAGGAGAATGTGAAAAGGAGGGAAAGGGATGGATGGTACCTCCTCAATTTGCAGACGGCCATCGGCGGTGACGTCATAGGCGGACATAAACCTGGTCTTCAGCTGCTGCACTTTCTCCTCTGTTATGTTGTCCTGAAGAGGCAGGGGCAATAAGGCTGTTACCATGACCACTCTAAATCTGTTTACCCACCACTCGCTCCCACTCGCACAACACAAATACATTTAGCTAGAACATGAGCATTAGCGTGACTTCCCTTGCAGGAAGCAGTCTAGCATTTTCAGCCCAGCTACAACAGTATTACTCTCTTTCTTTTTATGTGGAATGTGTGGCTTGTGTGGCTTTCACATTTATAGAACTACATCTGGTTTCAGGTTCAACATGTTCGTATACAGGCATACAACAGGCATGTGCTTCCATCATGTGTTGGGGCTATTGTGAATTTCTGAAAGTAATTAAATATAAACGCATCACAAAGCGTTGTTCGCCACAGTGATGCCACAGAGAGACACCTGCTCTGTTGTAGTGCTGTGGAGGGCCAGAAAGGGGGGCTGATGAAGTATGCAAAGAAACAGATGAACTACAGTCTGTAAATTGTAGAACTACAAAATCCACCTACTGGGTAGGTGGAGCTGGAAAATGGCCAGTGAGTGCACATACCGAGGTGACTGGTTGGTGCTTATTGTGTGGAACTTTTGATGTGCTACCATAAATGAAAATAAGCACACAGCTCAGCTACATAGGATGTAGGCCATCATCCAAGACTGGTATCATTCTAACCTCTAACCTCAAGCTTCCTGGAGACCTACAGTGCTACTTCCTTTGAAGTTGCACATTTAAGTGATAAACCGTCGCTGTGAGTTGAAGCCACACAGCAAGGCTACTTCTAAAAGAGCTTTAAGATCTACATCTCTCCGAAGATATACTGCTCTATAACTGTCTGCTGTGAAAGTGCAGTTTTTATAGCCTATGGCAGAGACAAATCAGCCACTGTATTTTACTGGAGAGGGAGCTTGTGAGTATTCATGTCAGATTAATGCAGGGTTGTGCGTGTGCACTAGCTAAATCTTTGCATCTGAAAGTACGTCATCAGCAATTTAACAAAATATGAATCAAACAGAAGTCTGATGCAGAAGCAGAACATAAATCTTCAATGTAATCTACTTGTTTTCTTAAGTTGAACTTAAGAAAAACTGCTGTCTTAAAAGTCATTTATAATATAAGTCTGTGGTCAGGTGCTGAAAGGTCTTCCCATTGGCTTACATAAAGTGTTTAATTGAGGGATTAGATAAAAACATGCTGGAGTTTTCCGTTGAAGGGCCCATATCTTGGAAAAACAAAATATGTCTGGCCTTTTGGAAGGAAAAGGAGCTTGATGGGGAATCTAAACACTGTTTCCTAACCAGTCCATACATGGACACTGATCTACAAAAAGAATACTTTGTTACCTAATATTTAAAAATTTATATATATATATATGTATATATAATTTCTTCCATATATCAGCCTATTCAGCCTACAGCAGTTTAGCTCCACCCATTCACACTGAGGCCATAAGAAGTATTTTGGCCTGGTCTGCTTTTTGAATGGGGCACAATACAGGGGAGCCAATTAGAACAAATACAATATAGTTTAAAAACAGTGAATGCTTTGAAAATGGTCATGTAAATTTGGATTTTGGTACAATAACTGGCAATAATACATTATGGATGTCCCATACCGTAGGTCTTAGTTTGGTCATCATGTGACGGAAAAAGGCGTCCAGTTCCTTTCCTTCAATGTAGCCATTATCTGAAACACAGTAGTTCCAAAGTAAATTCCTCACATTTCCATCAGCATTACATCCATCCACAACGAGCTTAAATCAGTGTTCAAATCAGAAGGCACCCTACACCACACATTTGTCTACCTGCTTCCTAACACACCTGATTCAACTAATTAACAAACCCTATCAGAGTTGCAGGGGGTGTCCACTAAAATATGCAGGACAGGGTTCCTCCAGGCCAGGCTGAAGAAACACTGGCTTAAACATCTCTAAATGACTTTTCAACTGAATAAAGCATGCACTCACCATCTGCATCAAAGTGTTGCCAGATCTGTAGAAACCCTGCTGCATCCAGGTTGTCCAGAGCACAGTCCATCCCAGCAGTTTAGAAACAGCTGATGCTCTAACAGAGAGAAAGCTGTGCTGAACGGGGCTAATACTGCACACAGAGTCAGAGTAATGCAGCAGCTTCTCTGAGACGCTCAGTGTGAAAGTGTCAGTCTGACTGACTGCTGCTGCACGATGGCAACCAAAACTCCACCTCTTTTTTTCTTTCCTTTTTTTTTTTTTTAGAGCAGGACCTGTTTCACAGTTTCCTGATCAAAACATCAACCTACTGCATGTAACACTGATTAATTATTCATTGACTTTTTTGAATGTATTATTTCTAAATGTATTTTCTATAGTAAGTGCATTTTCTCTTAAGTAATATGCTTCATATTAGTGTGTTGTACTGTGATGTATTCTGGTAGACAGCAGCTACCTGTTCGGTTATCATCTTATGCTGAAATGCTACTTTCCATATTATACTGTAAAATACCACACTGTAAAACAAATACCACTACGGTACTGTAAAATACCACACTGTAAAACATTCTGCTACGGTACTGTAAAATACCACACTGTAAAACAAACACCAGTACGGTACTGTAAAATACCACACTGTAAAACAAATACCACTACGGTACTGTAAAATACCACACTGTAAAACATTCTGCTACGGTACTGTAAAATACCACACTGTAAAACAAATACCACTACGGTACTGTAAAATACCACACTGTAAAACATTCTGCTACGGTACTGTAAAATACCACACTGTAAAACAAATACCACTACGGTACTGTAAAATACCACACTGTAAAACAAATACCACTACGGTACTGTAAAATACCACACTGTAAAACATTCTGCTACGGTACTGTAAAATACCACACTGTAAAACAAATACCACTACGGTACTGTAAAATACCACACTGTAAAACATTCTGCTACGGTACTGTAAAATACCACACTGTAAAACATTCTGCTACGGTACTGTAAAATACCACACTGTAAAACAAATACCACTACGGTACTGTAAAATACCACACTGTAAAACATTCTGCTACGGTACTGTAAAATACCACACTGTAAAACATTCTGCTACGGTACTGTAAAATACCACACTGTAAAACAAATACCACTACGGTACTGTAAAATACCACACTGTAAAACAAATACCACTACGGTACTGTAAAATACCACACTGTAAAACATTCTGCTACGGTACTGTAAAATACCACACTGTAAAAAACATTCTGCTACGGTACTGTAAAATACCACACTGTAAAACATTCTGCTACGTAAAATACTGTAAAATACTGTAAAATACCACACTGTAAAACAAATACCACTACGGTACTGTAAAATACCACACTGTAAAACATTCTGCTACGGTACTGTAAAATACCACACTGTAAAACAAATACCACTACGGTACTGTAAAATACCACACTGTAAAACAAATACCACTACGGTACTGTAAAATACCACACTGTAAAACATTCTGCTACGGTACTGTAAAATACCACACTGTAAAACAAATACCACTACGGTACTGTAAAATACCACACTGTAAAACATTCTGCTACGGTACTGTAAAATACCACACTGTAAAACAAATACCAGTACGGTACTGTAAAATACCACACTGTAAAACATTCTGCTACGGTACTGTAAAATACCACACTGTAAAACAAATACCACTACGGTACTGTAAAATACCACACTGTAAAACACTCTGCTACGGTACTGTAAAATACCACACTGTAAAACAAATACCACTACGGTACTGTAAAATACCACACTGTAAAACATTTTGCTACGGTACTGTAAAATACCACACTGTAAAACAAATACCACTACGGTACGGTACTGTAAAATACCACACTGTAAAAAAACATCCTGCTACGGTACTGTAAAATACCACACTGTAAAACAAATACCACTACGGTACTGTAAAAAAATACCACACTGTAAAAAAACAAATACAACTACGGTACTGTAAAATACCACACTGTAAAACATTCTGCTACGGTTAACATACTGTAAAATACCACACTGTAAAACAAATACCACTACGGTACTGTAAAATACCACACTGTAAAACATTCTGCTACGGTACTGTAAAATACCACACTGTAAAACAAATACCACTACGGTACTGTAAAATACCACACTGTAAAACAAATACCACTACGGTACTGTAAAATACCACACTGTAAAACCACACTGTAAACGGTACATTCTGCTACGGTACTGTAAAAAATACACACACTGTAAAACTGTAAAAATACCACTACGGTACTGTAAAATACCACACTGTAAAACATTCTGCTACGGTACTGTAAAATACCACACTGTAAAACATTCTGCTATGGTAGTGTAAAATACCAATGCTGCAAACAAACCGCTACCATACTCTAAAGTACCAGTACTGCAAAACAAATACCACTACGGTACTGTAAAATACCACACTGTAAAACATTCTGCTACGGTACTGTAAAATACCACACTGTAAAACAAATACCACTACGGTACTGTAAAATACCACACTGTAAAACATTCTGCTACGGTACTGTAAAATACCACACTGTAAAACATTCTGCTATGGTAGTGTAAAATACCAATGCTGCAAACAAACCGCTACCATACTCTAAAGTACCAGTACTGCAAAACAAATACCACTACGGTACTGTACAATACCAATGCTGCAAAATGAACCGCTATCATACTGTGAAGTACCCATACTGTAAAAACTTTTTCACTTAAAGATTGGGTCTGTTTGAGGTGTGGCTTTTTTTTTTTTTTTTATCAAAAATCGGCCATAATAAATCTTTGATCATGAGGTTAACTGCTGCATCTCTGTGAATTCAGTTGTTCACTGAGGATTGTTGATTTGGACTCACTTTTCCCTTAACAGAATGGCAGAACTGCTCATACTAGTTTGTAGAGGTGCGTTGGGGTAAGTACTTGTGTAAATGTTGGTCTTTGTTTAAAGGGGACCATTTTCAGTGAAATCTTTGGGAGCTGCTTTTGTTGGCAGGATGCAGCTATAGACCATAGGATTTAAGAATGGAAGGCTGGAGGAGCTGAAGTGCATAATAATAAAAAGTGGACAGATATCAAACAGATGGATTCGATATTCTACTCTGCGTTGGAGATTTCTGTGGAACTGTCAAATGTTTCCTGTGTGTGTTTTTTTTATTTTTTTTTTCACATAATGACATCAGTACCTGATGGCTGTTTGGAGTGGAAATTAAATAAAGGACACACGCAAACTGCATACATAGGCCCAAAGTGTGGCATTTGGGGTTCTCATGTAGGCTGCAAGTTTAGCTTGGCAAGAGATGTTACTCACCTGATCTTTTGTCTTCAGTTTGGGAAACTTCCAGATGTACAAATAAGCTATGACGTAAAGCTTTCCAGGAGCATCCTGATCATAGTTAAATTAGCTAGGCTAAGAAGGAATTGATTTGGTACAGCGCCACCCTGAGGCAGACCAGTGCTGCATCTCTAGTTATTTAAGAGTACCAAAGACAGAAGTTTGTTTGTTTGTTTATATATATATATACACACACATATTCACACACACAAACACTATGATTTTCTATGTGAAAAATATTAATATATCCTATATAGGATACACTTACTGGGCACTATGACGTTTTCCTGAATATTGTAATGAACAATCTTCATTTTTTGGAAGAAAAATAAATTTGATTATTGATCAAAGAAAAGTAAAAAACAGTGTGTGGGTGTCTGTGAAGGCGAGACAGAGAGAGTAAAAAAGAGAGCAAGATCATACTCATCTGTAACATTGCTGCCATCTTGTGGTAAAATATGGAAGTTGAACAGAGAAACTAATTCTGGCACAAACCAGAAGAGGCCACTTCAGCACAGAGCCTGTTATTAGATAACGCCCAGTATAACAGTATTACCCCAATTATCCCAGTCACATCAGTCAAAAGTGTAGGAAAGGACGTCCAGTCATCTGCAGGCATGATTTTTGAGCCCAGAGTAAAGTGAAACAGACCAGACCAGGTAAAGGTGTAAAATCAGTTTTAATCAGCTTGGTAGAAATATACCAAAAAAGGAAACGTCCACAGTCTACAGAACGCATGAGTGAAACATGTTAAGAGTTTGATTATCACCAAGAACCAGATTCAAAATACTGCATAATGAAAACACGATGAGCAAATCAAACACGCCTGCTGCTTTTAAAATAATACAGGATTTCATTATATATTAACACTGAAGAACCACACTCATTTAACACGGCTGCTCTCACCCTCCGAGAATAAAAATAACACTACGTCATTGTGCCAAGCAGTGTGCAACAAAATTAATAGAACTTCTTTTCGCACCATATCAACAAAATGTACATCCTAAGTAAAGAGGAAGAGCCAGTTGTATCGGAAATGAACAAATAACCAACCACCATTTATCCATCATAATAAATTATGTAGCTGTACAACTCCCACTCCGCCTGGTTTCCTTTTTTAGTGTGCTTAGTACCTTATCCACATACGGCCCCTGTACACATGCGTATGTGTGCATATATATTACATGTTAATATTTTAAGCCTGCAAATATTAAACATATGAATATACATACACACACATACCTGTATGAAAGCACATCATCTATATACACAGTGGACATCACACATGCATGTGGGTCAGGGACTGGTCATTTAGGAGCTGACAAAGTTTTACCGCAAAATCAAAAAATTATCTTGGATAAAAAGGAGGACATAGCCGGCTGCTTAAATTATGCATAATGGGAGAAAGAGAATGGACAGAAATAGTTCAGCCTGTGCTCAGAAAAAGAGGTCCAGTGCTGATTGAGCATGAAGGGCTGTAATCACAATGAACAGAAGGGATCTGCCCCTGATCAGTAAGAGCAGGTAGATTCTGATGCTGAATCAGCATTGCTGTTCCTCATGAACACAAATCCTGAAGACTGAGAGAGCAGAGAAATTACAGGTACACACATATAGAAAGCAACTGCTGCATACAAATACGAGTGGGACGAACAGATGAAGTTTGATCTCTGCGAATCTTAATGAATTCTCCAACCTTTCCCAACCCAGAGTCTTTCTGCTGCTTCTATAGCATATGGCTGATTACTGCAGCCAGTAGTTCGACAAGAGCAGAAAACTAGTTGACTGTAAACTTGCATTACAAGAAAACAGAAGGAGGTTACCTTTTAACATGTTCATTCCAAATGTGTGTGTGTGTGTGTGTGTGTGTGTATATATTTATATATATATATATATATATATATATATATATATATATATATATATATATATATATATATATATATATATATATATATATATTTGTATATGTATATATATATATATATATATATATATATATGGACTTTCCAAGCTGGGAGGTCAAAGGTGAGCACATTTCCTCTTTAGAGGGCTCAACACTCTTGGCAGACCTTCCAATTCTTTTATGGAAACATCTGTATTGGCTAGCATCATGCTGAGTGATTGGGGAGAGGGAGAACCATCCTACCCAATGTTATGCTCCCTTGGACAGGTGACTGTGACATCACCAAGTGTTGAGCTCACAGTCTTTAGATATTAAAACCAAACCCTGGGGAGGTGCGTTACTTGGGCACCCTAAGCATGATGAAGCTGTAAATCTGTATCAGAGATCGAACTAGATTTCTTGAGGGTGGGATTTGTGGTAATATGTTACCATCATAGTGGCGAGAGTGGAGTTTCCAGAGGCTCCTGTTGGATTGCACTCAGGAAAGCAAAAATAACCAGGAAATAAAATAACCACTACTTTTTTTTTTTTTTTTTTAACTGTGCTGTTACAGTGTTGGAAAACTGTAGCCTTGGTAAAACATTCCCTCATGACTGATTTATCTGAAAGCGATCTTGTTGGGGTGTAATGGGAGTTTAAAGTGACATATTCCAAACAGAACTGCCAGTGGCTTCTATGGTTAGTGAATTTCAAGTCAACAGCTTTTTAGATATTTCTAATCACAGGGAAGCATGTTGAAATGATTATCCATGTTAGCTGACTATATGGTACACAGGCAGCAGACAGAAGCTAGGCTGAAAAATTAGGTTGGTCATGTGTATGTAAAGCCTGATGGATTAGCATATGGAAAGTTTTCTGGAGAAACAAGTTGCTTGAAAGTAAATTACCCCTAAAAACATGACAACTATTGTGACTCGCACACTAAAGGAATCCTTCCTCGTACCAACGCATGCAGCAGGGGTTGTACAGTCAACTAACATACGTACCCTTACAGTGTCTAAGACGCCATCAGTGTCCTGCTTTGAGTGGTCACAGTACAGTACTAGAGTGGAGCTCTAAGGCACAAGGGCAGACAGTGACACAACCTGGTAACACTTTACTGTAGAGCAGTGGTAATCGAGACACCGTGGTAATCGACTCTATAGACCTCTATAAACATTTACAAAGGTTTGCTTCAGTAGGCTTCGCCTGTCAAATAGTGCTTTTGTCAAATCTGATGTCAAGTTAACATCAGTTTCAGGTGACAATGATTCCTTTTGTCATTTGGTTGTCAAGATACCGCTTGAGTAAGATAAAAACTGAACTTCATCACAGTGACGATACTGATGTTTCATAGCCCATTATCTTATAAAGGGTGAAATGGGATGCACTTTAGCTTAGTTTCACAGAGAAATGTTTACATTTGTTCAAGCAGCCTCTGACTTATCAGGATTCTATCACTGTGGCAGAGACTGAACTACATGCTCTGTCATTCCCCACCAAAAGTGTCATGAGACCACCTGATATTTGAGGTTTGATGTGTTGCACGGTGTAATATGTGCTTAAATAGAACATGGAGTAGTTGCAGGGTTTGTTTACAATAATGGGCATGTAATATGTACATCTACATTTGCACTGGATCTCCATGTGCATGCACGTTTAGCATTATAATCTGATTTATCTGATCCAATTTAGTTCAGTAATCGGCTTTCTCAGTGCATGTATGCTCTTACTCAGATTTCTTTCACTTTTCGCTTATGTACAAAAACAGAGCGCAGTGGCAGAAATGAGCAAGCAGCAACAACAGGACGGCAACAAAACATTTTTGGAGCGACACTGAAACCAAATACCTGCTTGAGGGAATGAAGAATATTCTTTAACTTTTAAATGTTTTCAGGTACAATGACAAATAAGCTTTTATGGTATGTTTGTCACATCTACTGTGAGTTTACTGGCTGATGTTTACGACTGACGCTACTGCCTGACTCATGTAGAACCTGAGTTTTCACATTTGTCACATTTACTTAAGTGCATGTGGTAAACGGATTATTGACAAAATATGATTATTACATGCATGTACAGTAAACATACTCTATCTTTGTTTGTCTTTATAATAGGGTTTTGTAGGTTATGTAGTTAATAATTTAGCTTAGTTAAAATGGCATTTGTGTGGACTCATTTAACATATGGCTATGCAGTGTCACATGACAACACTGATGTCCTATTGTTCCATGTGTAAAAATGACGGCAACTAATACAAACCTTTTTTCAATGTTTATGTTGCTCTTTCACATAAAAGGCTTATGCAGGATCGGTGTCATGAAGCCTTATTAACGCTGGCCTACAGTAAGGTGTTACTCATGTCCTCTAGTGTCAGCGCATCCCCTGCTTTCAGAGAGTGAGTAGGGTCTCGCTACAGTGAGAAAACATCCACCGCGTCTGGATGTTTTTTTAACAGTGCTTTAGCCCTAGTTATCATACAAATGAGGACATCAAATTTCCCTATAGCAAGACACGTCATACAGCGAATACACATGCATTCAGTGACAGAGAATCACACGCACACCACAGGAAACATGCATGTATTAACAACACACATGCGTGCAATTGCACAAACTGACACGCACGCACTCACACAGACGGATTCAGGGATTCTGTATTGTTGAAAATGCAGCATTACGTCTAACAGTCTTGGGGAGATTCCTGAAACGGGTTGAAATGAACACAAAGTGATCCGGTCTCTTTCTCTCTCCCTTTCTTTTCTGTCTTTTATACAAAAATAAAATCTTTATCCGTCTCTTCCCCAGAGTCCGCCGACTTGCTGCCCTGGCTCGAGTCCTTGTCTTTCTCGCCATTGGCCGCTTTGTCTTTGGCCCTCGAGCCGTTCTCGTTCGAGTTCTGCTGGTTTGTGCTCGATGAAGAGGACGTCCTTGCTGTAGAAATGAGGGCAAACAAACAAACAAGTCAATGTATATTTAAAACAGCTCCTCATTATGTCTTTGCTCTATAACCACAAAAGAAATTTCACAGTCATTTCAAAATATCTGAATTATTAAACAGAGAGAATGTAAACAAAGGCATTCAGAGAGGGTGGATATGAAACGGTACATTCTAGAGAAAATGATCAAGTCAGGATTATTTACAGTGGTGGTGAAAGGAACTAAATGGCCTGAAGCGTTGAATGGCAGTAAAACCTCCCTCATGGAAAGTAATAACATAAAACGGGTAGGAAGTCACTGCCTAGACAGTGTTTTATGGTAGACTGGTGAAAAGCTTTTGGCCTGAAAGACTTCTAAAATGCATTCATTGGATAGAGTTAAAAGCAGGGTGACATAAGGAAAAACAGAAAGCATATTTGTCAGATATACAACAGTCATTAACATTACATCTAAGAACTTACAAGACATGTGCACTAAATGGCAATAAAATGGTTATATAAATGTGCTGTACATTGCTGGTGCCCAACAAAACCACCAGTACCGAAATCAGAGTCAGTAAGTTTCTCTATAGCAGAGCATTTCAAACCACTGTGAATGACTGAATTACGCAGACATCCAGAAAGAGGAAAAAGTGAAGGCAAAATAAAAGCCATTCTCCAGCTGCTGCCACTAAACCAGTTATTAAAACCATCAGGGCTATCCGTATAAAGGAATCGGGACGAGGACCAAATATAAAACTATTTGTGTTGGTCAACAGCACTGCACCACTAAAGCCCAACACAAAATAGCAGTTTACCAACACCGATACCTAAAACTATTTTAGGTGTATTTTTGAACAAAAGTGTGTATTAAATTTGCTTTGCCCTTTATTATTTTACTGTTAAGTGACACTGTCTGTCCAAGGATAAGTCATATTCATATTATATATTATATTTAATATGCTTATGGAGAGCAGGCAGGAGACATAACTGCAGCTGTAAACTCTTACCTAGCTGTTCTTTTTGTTTCTATTGTTTTCTTTTTCTTTTATTTATTTATTTATTCCCAATAGATTCTTAGGAATAGAACAGCTGCCCTGTCAAATACCTAATAAGTACCTTGAGAATGTTCAGAAGCAAACTCATTTAGCTGAGTGAGCTTTTAAAACTTAAACGTGTTGAGATTTGCCCTGCAATGTTGATATCTCTGAACAAACAGCAGACTGCAGTACCGTGTAGAGTGTCATGTCTCACCTCTCATACAACAGGAAATGGCCTTAAGCCCACTGGGCAAAGTGGACAAGTTTAGGAGGACAAATTGCAACCCGAGTTTTTTTTTGTTTAACTGCTTTATGTGCATGCTAATAGGTCCAACAATAACTTTTCATTTGTAAAGCACTAAGCAAACACATTTGAACACATACAGACAAATAACAGACGACTGCTGAATATGAAAATTTTTTCAGACAATAATGTGGACAGTGATCTCACATGGATATTTTTCATTAAAGTGGGTTTTTGAATTCCACCGAATCTCTTTTGTATTTAGATCAGTGAGAGAATTAACACTGGGGCTAATCACTGTCCTCCTTATTGTTTGGAAAAGGACCAGGCGAAGCTTGGTTTACCACTGAGATGCATTAGTGCAAACTGCACTGGTAAATCAGACTTCGCTCTGGGCCGTGATGAGGAATGAGCCACATAATGGAGAAGAGCTGAAAGCTGACTGCTGAGAAGTGAGTGAGTGAGTGTGAGGTCTAACCGGGCCGTGAGAGAGAAGTCTTGTGCTCTTGCTCGCCCTCCTCCTTCTCCGAGCGCTGTGGTGAGCCTTGCACTCTGGAGGGCGCTGCTGGTTTATCCAGCTCGGGGTCAGCTTTAAAAGCACTAGCGTCTCCCGTTGTATCCGCTGCAGAGAAGAGCAGCACGCTCTTTAGCTGAACTGTAGATATCTGCAGATATCTGTTTATATGCAGGCCTCTCTGGTGCTTTATATATAAAAGACTGTCGTGTTGCATCTCATCTTGGTTATCTCAAGTTTACTTCCTTAGGTTTGCACTCGAGCTATGAGACTAATGCATCTAACAAGCTTATACCCCACCTAGCAGCACTGCTCAAACTGTGTCCCTAACCCAGCATACACTTGCCTCTAACCACAGTATGTTACAGGAGACATGTTACTCTTGTTTTATGAAATATAGTTTCTTGTTCTCTTTGAAAGAAAGTGGTGTTTTGAATTTTGCCACATTTTATTGTTTAGAGCTCAACACTGCAGCAAAAATACAGCGAATACATGATTAACTTTAAGATGGATTATTTTGCGAGCTAGTGGAAAATGGATCCATAGCAATTGGTAGCAAATGGATTGGATCTGGGCGTATCAAAGGCCATAGTGTGACGGAAGTGGCTGAATTTGAAGGTGTATGGTGGTATACGGTCATACAGGTCTACCAGCAGCGGCAAAATTCCCAGTCTATAGGAAATCCTCCTCAGAATTGGGTCAAGGAAAGCATCCGCCAAATCCCATCTGGCCCTACTGCACAGTTCATTGATCCAAGAATGGCTGAAACTTGTTCAGTTTAGAAATCAGTTCACAGCTATGCTCATGAAGGTATTACATGTTAGAGGGTACAGTATGTTTCAGTCACAGTTGGCTTGTCCAGTGAGCTTATGAAGGCTGGCCCAGTGGGAGAGTTTACTCATGTAAGATGGAAATTTGAATTTTACTTGATGTGAACAACAAAACCTAACAGCTTGTGGAATCCAATTTCTGTCTTGGGAGGAGGTTCCTGAGTTGCAGTCAATTATGCAGTCATAACATTACACATACTGAGAGCTAACAATGTTCATCTGATAACAGAGCTGTGGGGAGAAATAGTTTATATGATTAAATTTGAGCAGCCGTATGGAAACCAGATTTACACCTGCAGTTTGTTCACTGTTGGGGTAAAGACTTCTATCACTCGTTTGCTACATTAACCTCATAGCTCTTATATAAATCTAAAAGACTAAAGTTGACCAAAAACAATCTAATCATCTGCAGTTAGGGTCAGAGGACAACTGCATATATTAGATTTCACCAAACTGACTGTTGTGTTTTACTAGGAGTTAGAATGCTTCAAGGATGGCGATTCTTCCAAGTATGAAAAGGCTCATGTGTCAGGGTTTGGCTGTAGTACAAAGATACAATCATCATCAGTGATGCAGTGAAAAGGACAGGAGGTTAATGAGTTGTGACCTCATTCTGTCCACCACTTATTGGCTGAAGCCCATAGTGGGTGGCTAGAGCAGAAGAATAAGCCTAATAGCTGTCTGCATGACACACAGGGAATGGATGATGGCAACACTTGGCACAGTGAAGATGGAGGACAAAATTAAAACACACACCAAAGCACATGAGCAAGCAAACAACACGACAATGGCAAAAAGAAATCGCATAAGACTGACAACATACACGCTTTCAAACTTGAAATTTACATGACATGACTAGACAAAGATGTTTATGAAGATATCACACTCATATTCAGACATATAACTAATAGTCATACAAAACTGCTTGACGCCAAACTCATCCCCACAATCACAGCGGACTTCTAATGCTGCTTTGTATGTGTATAAAGTGCCTACTTGTTGGGAGCCTACCTTCCTGAGCAGAGTTCTTGGTGGCTGAGCTGCTTTGTAGAGAACCAGGTGTGCCTTCCTTGTCTGTTGGAACTTTCCTCAGTGTTGATGCCAGGCCTGGAGCCTTGGGACCGCCAACCGGGGACTCTGAGCTCTCATCTGGAAAGAGTACAGCGAGAAGGAATATGGATTCAGGTGTCGCTTTATCAGCAAGTGACAGTGATAAAGGGCGTAGAGGGTGATGAACTTATTGTAAAGGTCAACAAAAAGTCTGTAACAGCACAACTGATAAGAATTCTTACAAAATTAAATAGTGAGTTAACTGAATAAACAGTGCATGCTAAATACCATTTATTAGACTGTCCTTCCATTTCCCTCATCTACAATGTCAGTAATATAATTTTAAAATGTTTATATGTTTTAAAACATATTAATAAAATGGGATTGTTTTGTCTCAGTCTTGTATAAAAGATGAAGGAGGAACTAAAATCTAAATAATGCCTAGCCTGGCTGTTCAGTGTGAAATGTAGTACAAGATAAAACAGAATACAGAACAGTGGAATGTAGGGACTGTTTATTATTGTGGCTACTGCAGTACCTTACCTATACTGCGGCTACTGCTGGTACGGGGTTTCTGTGGGATGGCAGGACGAGCAGCCAAAGTGGGCTTGGTGCTCTGGGGTGGGGGTTTAGGGCTCGTAGGTGTTGGTCCAGAGCCTCTAGGTTTGGGTGCTGTCTCAGGTTTGCCTGGTGGCACTCTTTCTGGGGAACTCACACTGCTGCTGCCCTCAGATTTGTTCGGCCCTGGAGAGGGAGAGAGGGTTGAGTAAGAATACTGTGCCGTTTACAAGTCTGCATCAGTCAGTCCTAAATGTTGGAATTATAGGGATCTGTGGGCCAAGGGCACATGCTGTGCACTGCCTCAGCACTGCAAAGGTTTGGACCTACAGAGTAGAACACTCTTACCTGGTGGAGGTCCATCTGGTTTGTCTGGAGTGGAGTCTGATATCTGCAAAAGATCATCACCGCTGATTAGCCTTACAGTCAGGTCATCTTAAAGGGTTTTTCAGAAATGCCTATGCTTCTAATAAAGAATAAAAGCACACAGGAACCAAGCCATACTAGCTGACTCCCAGAAATTTGGCTAGCAGTCAGCTGTACTTTTACCAGTCTGCCAAAATAATTATAGTTTGCGCCAATCCTTGCTTAATCCTGGTTCTGGAAATATACCATTGTGCAGAGTACCAACCAAGATATACCTCACATGATCCAGGTATTGAAAGCTTTAAGGGGCTTCTGAATATAAGAGCTGGTGTCGGATCTAAACTTTCGAGGGTCACTGATTTCCAGGATCAGGAGTGGGCACCTCTGGGCTAAGATATAATATACCGATACTTGCATGATGCAGGGCATAAGCTCTCCTTAGACACATTTTTAGAAACCTCTGCTTCCATCATGTGTAAAGCAATGACGCAGCAATCACAGAAAAGTTGTCATACCTACCCTCAATAGACATATAGGAAACATTAGAAATGATAAACTCATTAATTATTCAGTGCAGTAAGGGTAGAATATGTGCCTCTAAAACTGGCCGACGATGAATGGTGTGACAACTTTGGATTTGCTTAAAGTGAGCTACAGTTTAAAATTGTACACCACCAGGGAGGTGGAGCTCATGAAGTGTCCACTTGATGGTAGGTGTTTCATATAAAGTGGCTAAATAGTGGATGTGCAATGTAAGAGACCCTAATGAAGTAGGTGAATGTAAACCTAGAGTAACCCCCAAGAAGCCAGGCAAACGTGCACTCAAAACAATTCACTGTGTAACACATGGGCAACATGCACCACAAGCCAGTCAGGGAACTAAGCCAAACAGTGTGTCTGCAAGATATTAATGGCAGCTATAAAAGAGAACACAGGCAGAGAAAGGCAGCCCGTTACGCGCCTCATTCCACCTCAGAACAGAAGTTGCAGATGGAGCATACCAACGCTAACGACCTAACAGGCTGAGCAGGGCCGAATATCTACCATTCTCAATCCATCCAGTGCCTTCATGGCCTATATAAATCATTATTAGTACACCACGCCAGTCATCGCTCTCAACACATTGTGCAGGACTGAGCGAAATACATTGACTGCCAGAGTCAAAGGCCAGTCCAGACGTGGCCAACATGTTTTAGGGCCATTTTGTGCCATTTGTGCCATTTGTGTTTACACACAGAGGAACTAGTCTTCCGAATTTATACACACACACTGGGGTGTGGGAGTGAGCACACTTGCCTGAAGCAGTGGGCAGCCCTATCCACAGAGCCTAAAGAGAAGTTGCGGGTTAGGTGCCTTGCTCAAGGGCACTTCAGTTCAGGCAACCCTCTGGTCACAAGGCTGCTTCCCTAACCTCCAGCCCACGACTGCCCCAGTGTTAAGGTCCCTGCTTATGTGTCATTTGTGGATGCAGTATTAATGGTGAATTGTGTTACAACCACTTTTAAAACAAAAGAAGCACTAACCAAACAGCCCTGTATATGCTTTTACCACCGTAATCATGAGGTAGCTGGCTGTGAGCATCCATTTTTCTGACCCCAAGCAGCTGAAGTTAAATGTTTTTTGGGAAACAGTAGAATTTCCAGTAGAAAAGCTCTGAGCTCACATTCTTCATTAACACAATATGAGAACCTCAGGTGACTCATTCAGGTTTAAACTCATGCTAAACTCTAAACGACTGATTCTCAGCCCTGGAGACTGCATACTGGAGATTTCTGCTCCCAGTGCACCTGTCTAAACTTAACAGAATATTAACAAACTCTCAGTGCTGCAGGGGGTGTGTTAAAGCAGAGAAACGTGCAGGGCAGGATGCCTCCAGGACCAGGTTTAAAAAACACTGCTCTAAACTGTAGCTAGGCTAGTTAGAGTGCAGTTGCCCCAAAAGGTTTCCACTGCAGACCATCCACAATATAGTATTAGAATTATTCATGTACCTTGTGGCTCCAATGCACATTAGTACCACAAACTAACAGCACTAACATCATGACGACCCAAAACTGGAGATCCTAGGGATCTAAGAAATCAAAATCTGTCTCTGAGATTTCCACATGACCCGAGAAACTGCTTACAAATGATGCACAATACCTCCACAGCAGTGACCGGTCACGTCAAACAGGTTCCATTATCAACTGCATTCTCACAAGCTGATAACTGTGATCTGCATCAGTGAGCACGTAACGATCACGAACACGCTTCCACAAGGAAGCAATTACTCATGGTTTGACACCGAGCTGTCTGGGCGCCACGGAAATAGCTTGGTTTTCTTCTTTCTGAAGGCGACAAGAAATCGGTATTGAGCAGACTCTGTTTCTGCCACAGTACTAACACACCGTGATCGTTTTACACCCTGTATAGATCAATTTTAAATTTATCATTTATATTCATATATATAGTCTTACACTGCCACATACACTCATCAAAAGAAGAAATAGTTGCACCCAGAAGGAATCCACCGAGAGGGATGAAACCTTGTGGGTAGGTTTTACATTGAGACATGATTTGAGTTTCACACTTGGCCAGGCATGTGAACTATGTTAGGGTGTACCTAACCAACCCAACAGCCATAATTACAGACATTTAGACAGCAGTGATGCCCCTTTACAGGACTGCATGCACGCAGACCGCCAGGATGACTGCCCTTAACACCACATCAGTGTTGCTAAAGATGGCAGTGGTGTCGTGTCAGACTGTCATGGAGTGATTCAGAATAGCAGCGGGTCATCACGCCCTCAAGATTATCTAAAAGTTAACCTAAGAAACTTCAAATGATGTGACAGTAATTATTTTAGCATATGTGATCAATTTTTTCCCCTTGGTAAAGTAAGTTTGATAGCAAACAATAAAGCCGACAAGTGAAGTAACTATTTGTGGAAAAGGTGGAAATATTACATCAAATATAAAATATGAATTCCATATAACTAATAATAGAAGTGAGCTAGGTGGACCCCAAACCTAGGCAACCTCATACTGGTCAAGCAGCAGGGTGTGTGAGGTCGGTTTTATAGTTCATTACAACACAATGTAAGGATCTGTGGCCCTGCATACAGCTTTTCCACAAGGCCAAAAATAAATTTTAGAAAACAAAATTACAAGACATGAAAGACTTTTACCAGTAACGAAACAATTTTACATTAAACTCTCTGACGTCAATCAAAGTTTTGGGCGGTGGTATATTGTGTGCAGTTTAGGATGGTCATGATGCTAAAGCATGTTTTGCCCATTTTGTGGCGCGCATTTTAGCCAGCTGGTATGCTCTTGTCTTTTCTTGCAGAAGGTCTTTACAGTTTTTAAAAGAGCAGAAGGAAGATGGGAGATGAACAGGCGATGTCTAAGTCGGAGTCGGTAATAAATCACTGGTTATCCACTATAGCTAGCGTTACAGACCCCTCACTTTCGTTAACATTTCTAACTCCAAGTGCTTTTGCCTCTTTCCTTCTAGCTTTGACTGATAAGCGCTTCCTGTGTGTTAGACCAACCCTTTCTGTCAGAATTCCCAGTTTGTAAAAGTGTTTCGATAGTGGTACCAGTACTTCACTTCTTGTAAATGTCTTTTCACTTAATAAATCACGTAATTTTGTGTTCTGAAATGTTCATTTGTTTTGCCACCGATCACTTATGATCTGATCACTCAAACCAACTCTGGAAATGGTCAGAGATGCAGATGACCACATGACTGTGTGAACACTAAACAACCTTACTGAATAAGCAGTAATCCGGCATATTGGACAGCACTAATCCGCAGGCAGCATACGTAACCAAACAAACAAGTGCTAGTGACCTGAAATGGCTAAACCTCATCATTCGACACTAAGCAGCACTGGAGACATATCCTCCTAGGTCCACCAGGATGTCAATAATAATAGTATTAGTAATAATAGCAATAATAATAATAAGGTTAATAACAATAATATGTATTAATAGCATCTCTGCAATCATGCTGAGTCTCCCACGCTGGCACAGTGGTCACAAATGCAAGACTAAAGACTTCAGACATCCTTGGGCCGATGAACTAACTTTTGGGTAAGAGAATAATTTTGTAAATTTTATTTATTTTTGCTAATAAAAAGTAGATTATGATAAAGTTTTTTTGGGAGATTAGGTGGCCAAGATTAGGTGGGAGATTAGGTGGCCAATCACAAATCTACAAGACATGACATATGCATATGACAGGCACAGTAAAGGAAAAGACTTCAACCACTAAGCTTCCTCAGATCAGTGACTGATCTACAGCATAATGACTCAGCAGCTCTTGAGGCATGAGATGCGCTAGTAAGGTCATTCCAATTTGGGCAAACAGTGCAGAAATCCAAAATGGGCTTCTGAAATACAGCCAAATTGAAATGGAGCAGGCTTTAGGTGATTGGTCTAATATTATACAGCTGATTCAGGTCAGTAGCATGTCTTAAATATACTGCCAGACATGGATTTTTATATTAAATACATTACAGAATATTAAACGCTTCTCCAAAGTGCTTGGGTGTTATGGGGGATTAATGCTTTTCCATTTCTGTAAGAGCTTTAGGAATGAGCCAAATTGGCATAGGGTGACTAAGACATCCTCTGGGTGTAATATGATTTGGAATAAGAGATTCCTGTGTTATTAAAGAGGATATGGTTAACCTGTCGGGGAGGATAGACTGCGCTGTCACACGATGGCCACTTGATGGCACCATTTTATCACCTTTGGTATGCACTCAGTCGTGGGAGAGCTCAACTGAAAACCATTACACACTTCTCCAGTAGCAGCCCATAGTTTGGAGCACATTAAATGTTTTAAAAACAATTTGATGTAAATCTTTGCAATTTAATGTTCAGAATCTGTTAAAATCTTAAAATAATACATTATGAATATAAAACAGAATAGAGTAAGCACTATAAGCGTGCCTTAGCTTAACTCAGTTTATAACAAAAGATATATATATATTAAAATGATAAAGAATTAAATTAATAATAATAATAATAATAATAATAACAACAATGTGCACCTTATGCGTTCCAAATGTGGCTCTCTTCTCGTGCTTGGCCTTCATCTCGGCCAGCAAGCCGCATCCCATCATCTGGACACCATAGCGGCGACTGCCCTGGGGGCTTCCCTCCGAGGGCTCAGAGTCCACAGAGTCCGGGGTCTTCAGCTCCTCTGAGCGGTCAGAACTACTGCTGCGCTCTGTGGGCAGAGACTGGGACTTGGCTTTAGCCTCAGCTGCAGGACTCCGCACAGATGCCTTGGGTGATGATGGGTCCTCTGAGGCCTGTGGGGTTGCTTGGGCAGGGACAGGAGAGGGGGATGGGGCAGAGGTTTGGACCTTCTCTTTTTCTTTCTCCTTCTCCCTCTCCTTCTCTTTTTCTTTCTCCTTCTCTTTCTCTTTGTCGGACTTGCTGGAACGGGATTTAATGAGATTGAGGAACCCGCCCTTACGGGAGTCACGCTTCTTCTCACCATCCTGAGAGTCAGAGCTCTTCAGGGATGGCCGTCTGATGTAGAAATAGAGAAAGAAGCAATAAGTAGTAATCCGGCGTATTGGACAGCACTAATCCGCAGGCAGCATACGTAACCAAACAAGTGCTTTTGACTTGAAATTGCTTAACCTCATTATGCAACACTAAGCAGCACTGGAGACATATTCTCCTAGGTCCTCCAGGAGTCCTCAATAATAATAATAATAGCAATAATAATACGGCTAACAACAATAATATGTATTAATAGCATCTCTTTAATCATGCTGAGCAGATAAGCAGGTACTGGAACGCACTTATCAATTTTTGTGAGCTTTTTGGAGAAGAACTCGTCCACGCCTTCATCCACCCTTCCCATGAGGCCGTTCTGCTCCCCGTCCTGAGAGGGCGCACTGCTGATCTGCTGTGAGAGTGTATCAGGGTACAGAATCACTGGATTTTCAAAGTTATAGCTAATTTGAAAGATTGGTCTATAAGGATTAACAGAAACAGCAAAACATGTCTACATAATCTTTAGATAATTAAATGGTTAAGATGTAACCCAGGCCTGTCAGAGTAGTTTGATGGCAAATGCTCCATTCCAGAGAAGCATACTGAGCACATACTAAACAATATTTAGAGAATATTTCACAGTGGTGGTGATGGGAACCAGACATCTGAGGATGTACCACTATTTAATCTGCACCAATGTTACATTTAGAAGGTTCACTAGTCATTTTGGATAGCAAGTAAAATGGCTAGATATTTGTCCAACCATTCTAAATGAAACCGTTTGCTTCTCAGCCTCTGTAGACATTTCAGAATTCTTGACGATATTCAAATTCTTCACAGTTGCCCCCTTTTTGTCTTGTTTAAAAAATGCAGCAGTAACTGAGACCTTGTCTGCGGGACCTTCTATAGTAATTTCATACGTTTTCATAGTTTTCATACTGCAGCATGCTTGAGCTATAAATCAAGTTTTCTGAGTCTTTTTCAATGCCATGACAAACCTGTAGAGGGAGTATACGGAAGAGCCACAGAGCATGCTCACATTTGGTTAACCAGACTGGCTGGGAGCGTCATGTCATTATCACCATTATATCAGTGGAGCATACACACAGCTACAAAGTCTGTCATTTCACCCCAAGATACTGTCATCATGACACAACATCAGAAAAACACAGCAGCCCTAATTCAACAAAATGCACCCATTAATCACTGAATAATAATGACAGTATTCTGTTTTTGATTCATAAAACTTTGAGCACAAATTATGAATCAGCCTTAGTCTGAGATACAACACCAGCACACGTCATATTCATATCATTTACCTGAACACTGCAGATGTTTTGGTGGGGAGCCAATAAAACAACAGCATTTTACAGAAATGGGCGTGTTTGTAGATATACTGCTCCCCCTACTGACCCAACTTTATACTGTTAAAACGTCAAACGATCGAAAATAAGTGAAATAAACAGAAAATCTTAGTCCTGTGAGGGCAGTAAAAAGACATCATTGCGTAATGTGTTTATTATTCTGTTATTGCATTCAGCAATTTTTGTCAAATTACAGTTTAATATATTTTGCAATATTTTTTGATAGCAATGTAAATCAAAGTATAACAATATTATTAAATACAATTAAATTAAATATGTGAAATAACAGCAGGATTTGTTTATACAAATGTTTGTGTAAATACTTCCACTTTGAATCTCAATGCACCATGATAAGTATTATTGTAATTTAATGTGTTTATATTTGGATTGACAGATAATACTGATAACAGTCACACTCTAGTTTACACACTCCCACCAGGTGAAATAGATGAATAAAAATGTACATTTGCATGTGCTCATTATACATTAACATTTAACTGTAACTTGAACGAACTACTTATCATGTCTGCCCCAGGACCCACTTATTTTATTAAGTAAAATATAAATAAATAAATAAAAACTTACTCGAGCGCAGCTCTGACCTTCAGTATGATTATTACATTTCAGGAACATTATTTATTTTCCCCAGGAGGATAAGCAGTTTCGGTGAATTAATGAATATCTGCATATGTTTTATTTAAATTTGCCCTGATCCATGCTGACAGTTAGCTTACTAGGCTAGCCAGCTTTGTCCTCTGATCACTGTGGTAAAAACATTCAACACTGAGACTGTTTGAAAAAACACAAAATACTGTGGATTCCTGTGGCTTCCTGACCTTGGGTCACAAACTACAGTTTGGAACATCACTGCTATACAAGACTGTTAGCATACTGCATGAAACTCGGTGAGACACAGGGGAAAGATCTGGACACTCACAGGGACTCTGCTGGACTGCATTTTCTTGTTCCTCTTGGGCCGTAGTTTGGTGTAATGCTGGAGTTTCTTCGCCTCCTCGGATGGTAGCTCACCCATTCCTCCAGATGCCTTCTTCTCCAACTTAGAAGAAGGTACAGGGTCCTCCACATGGATTGGTATGTCCTCCAGAGCCTTATCCAGGTCAAACTCCATTTCTGATGCCCAGGGAAACAAACAAATGACAAACAAATGACAAACACTGAGAAACTGGTCAGTCTTATCTGACTAAAACTTGAAGAAGGAATGATTAGTGACCTTTAAAGAAATGCCATCCTTTTTTTTTATTTTTGTTAAATAAATAAAAACAGCTTTAAAGCTGATTGTGCTTTCGTTGTGACAGCCCCCTTAAACTATTTCAAAGTTCATATATCCTAAAGAACATCTCACACACCGAAAGCTCTGGAGACAGGTCTCAGCATCCGGCTGTGAATGCTCTTCCTTTTAGACTTTGGGGTCATCTGCAAAAGAAGGACCAAAATATGAATTATTACTGGCATTAATACAACAGGTTTATCAGCTTTCACATACCTGGATATTCTGTATCGGTACGAAAAAAACTTCTTTAAAGTTCTGATTGTTATTCTGGGCATTCAGTAACACTACTGGCCAGTGCTCATAAGGCTACAGGACATCCAAGTGCTCCACAGCAATGCCACAGATTTAGAAATAATCATCAACACTTATTCTAATAGATGCCATTAAAAAAAAAAAAAGCTTTATGACAAGTTGATATCTTTGTTCTAGTCACAACACTTCCTGGGGTGAAGTATTCTGTAGCTCAGTACTCAAATATCAATGCCACCTCACGTAAGTATTATGCTAGCTTAATGTAGCCTTTACTACAAACAAGATCTACTGGAACAAGGCTTTGTAAATGTTTGTGGGTTTAATTGAATTGCCGTGATGAGCTTATACAGGTGTTCTGTATACAGTGCTACTCAGTATTCTTGTCTTGAACACAGAACACAATGGGACGTTTCTGTTCTACTTCTACTCTTCCCCTCTGTGTGTCTGGTATAAGTCATCGCTATTATATTCAAAATTCCTCATTGTAAACAGGATGTTCCATCACTGTCCTCCAACAAGAAACATACTGAACTACAACCCACATCAGTGAAAGGTATGCAGTGACCTGAGAGAGACTCACAAGCAGCTATAGATGTAATAATAACAATATTATAACAATTATAAACTGCAAAATCTTACATAATCTTTTTTCTTTGCTTACTGCTGCATAACTGTCACTATCTCAAACACACACACACCTGAACTCCAACTAGGATTTAAAACATCTACAAACTGTTATCAGCCTTTCTGTATCAATACACCTCCGATCACATTTCACACCTCCCACCACTCCCACAATGAGGACACACTTGATCTTAAACACAGTAGCTGCTAAATGAATAGAAGAAAGCTGAGTTGGACTGCATTCGGAATGAGAGAGAATCCAAATTGTACGTTTTAGCTCCAAACAGCTCCCTTTGGATTGGTCAACTGGCAAACTGTGGTCCGGATGTGGACTCTGTAAAGTATTCCATTAGACCAAACGGACCCGAAAGAAACCATCTAGTAAAAATAACCATACGCAGATAAATCGTTGCATTTCAGTGACATTCATGAGCATAAACCAGCAAGGCTTCTTTAGCCAAACTTCAGCCAAAGCAGCTCATTAAAACAGAGACAGGGCACAATACCAGGTCAGAAAGCAATTAATCTGACATATTCTCTGGTCGGAGTAATTAAGCAACAGCAGGACAGCAGGAAAATGTATCTAAAAACAAATAAACAGGTTTGGAAACTTGATGTGTCAGCATCAATGCAAAAGAAATCATTTTCATAAAATAAACCCCAAGATTACCATGGAAATGTTAGGAATAGCTTTTATTATTAATTATTTTAAATTAAAGAAAGATTTTTTTTCACTATAGTCAATTGCTATATAAATATAAAGGACTCATTAGTTTGTAAAAATATGCTAAGAATAAAACATTGTCAAAATCTGATTCATCTTTTTTTTTTTGCCTGTACTAATCATTAACATTATATATATACAGGGGTTGGACAATGAAACGGAAACACCTGTCATTTTAGTGTGGGAGGTCTCATGGCTAAATTGGACCAGCCTGGTGGCCAATCTTCATTAATTGCACATTGCACCAGTAAGAGCAGAGTGTGAAGGTTCAGTTAGCAGGTAAGAGCAGTTCTGCTCAAAATACTGCAATGCACACAACATTATGGGTGACATACCAGAGTTCAAAAGAGGACAGATTGTTGGTGCACGTCTTGCTGGCGCATCTGTGACCAAGACTGCAAGTCTTGGTGATGTATCAAGAGCCACGGTATCCAGGGTAATGTTAGCATACCACCAAGAAAGACGAACCTCCACCAGCATCACATAGTGACCTGGCCACTATCCTGCAAGAAGAATGACTTACAATCCCTCTGACCACTGTGCAGGACGCAGTATATGTCATTCCCAAGAGGAACTGAGGTGGTCTAAAACCAGGTGTTTCAGTTTCATTGTCCAACCCCTATATATATATTCATATATATATACATATAAAATGTGTGTGTGTGTGTAGGCATGTACCTCTATGAAAACATAAGCTCCTCTGAACACGACTTCTGTGGTGTGCACACATCTGTGCCTCTGTTAGAACTGGTTTATATATCCGTGTGTTCATTTGGCCTGAGCATGAGCATTGGATAAAATGGTAAACAATTGACATTACTGTACTGAAACCTGCCAGTGGAAGCGTTAACCTCAACAGCTGCGTAACAGTAGGGTAAATCATTACTGTTGTGACGTATTACTCAGTTATGTGTAATCAGCTCTGGGGGTTGACGATACATGAGCTTTCAGCCTGACAGAAAAGTTACACTAATTTAAGGGGGACAGAAAAGGTGTGGTGTGAGGCTCGACAGTGCTGCAGTCAGTCAAAAGCCAGACACATCGATTAGAGGCAAAACAACTGTTCCGCCTCAGGACCCCCGCTACCTCCCATATCGACAGGCAGAGATGAAAACTCCTGCGATGTGTCAGAAGATGTGAAGTGAACTCATGTCTCCGTTTTCATCGATGAAGAAGAGAGATGGGCCCTAAAGCGCTTAGACTCACACTGAGCCCCATAATCACCACACATCAGGCACAGGGAGAGAGAGAGGGAGGGAGGGAGTGAGACACATAAAGGGAGGGAGAAAGAGAAAGAAGGACAGCAATAGAAAGTTAGAGAGATGCGAATGTGATAGTGGGGGGGGGGCTGAACAACAGTGTTCTTTGTCTGAATGTTTATGCCAGGGAAGCAGAGAGAGGTGGAGGGGGAGAGACAGGGTAAAACAGCCTGTACTTACACTGGTGCAGCACAGAGTCTCCATGAAGCAAATGATGATAAAAAAGAATGAGGAAAAAGGAGGAAGAAAAGGCAGAAAGAGAACAAAGATAAGAAGCTTAGAGGTTCCAGAAACCAGAGGAAAAAGCAAGAAAAGGAGAGAAAAGAAACTGCAAAGTAGAGAGAGAGAGAGAGAGAGAGAGAGAGAGAGAGAGAGAGAGAGAGAGAGAGAGAGAGAGAGAGAGAGAGCAGGTCATGCACACCAGCTGATTGAGGAGGTCATTGAAAACGAGCATTCCTTTTCAATGACTTGCACTTTCCTGTATGTCAAATTGTGAAGTCCGACAGACAAACAAACAGATACCAATCTCATACTGGGCTCTACAGGAAGCATTAACATTACAATACACACAATCACACATTCGCTAGCTAACACTCTGCTAATGAATAGCAGCCATCTCTTATAGACTGCTGCAGAACAAGCAGGGCCTTGTACGTTCTTATCCAAAGGTCTTACACTGTCCACTTTGTTTAAAGACCAAAACCTGCAGAGAGAGTGAACCTGATGCTTCAGGAATGATACTAAACCTAGGCTTATATCTCCATGCTCTGGGCCTGAGGTCTAAAAACAACAGGTCTGGTTATTTTCCCCCACTGCCAGGTCTGATAACCACCGCCTCCTACACCACAGTGCTAACATTCCAACCAAAGGCTAAAACTTTGTTTCAGGAAAGTGTACAACAACATTTTAGGTAGGGTAAAACAGGTGGGTTTCATCAGAGGCTTCGGTACAGTAGTATGCTAGGTAGCTCTGTTGCCTCAGGCGATTGGCAGGTACTGCTTGATTGTCGTGACTGTGTTGTCTTTCCTGGCCCAGCAGAGACTTCTCCAACAACTAACCACAGCTATAAGGATTTAGTGTCAGTTATCTGTGACCAGCTATCTACATGGCAACAGTCACCGGAGTCACCAGTCAACATAGTCAGTCCCAAAAAGAAATAATAGATAGTTTGTGGTTGTGATTCCAATAATGCACAAAAAGATGGAGGAGATTAAAAAAGGAAATAAAAAAACGAATCATTTCCACACAGAGAAGCTTAGGTCTGTCTGCACTCCTGCATACGCAGATGCAATGCAAGATGCTGTCAAGTTCCACACAGACCGGTCCCATTATTATTAATATCAAGAGTAATCACTGTGCACAGCGCCAACAGCAGCAAGACAGGCTGGGAGTGACTCAATAAGGTCCTGGTAGGTTGTTACAAGTGTCTAGCGCCGGGCTGACTGCAGTGTATCCCACAGCTGCTTATGGTTCGTAGGCTTAGAGCGAACATGACGATCGAGGTGGTCCCACAGATGCTCAATTAGGTTCAAGTCTGGGGAAATAGAGGGCCAGAGTAGTACTTAGAATCTTGGTCATGCTGTTCCAACCAATGTCTGACATTTCTAGCCAAGCTAGCTAGACATGTCGTGTTGTTTTGCTAGAAGATCCTTTTGTCCCAGTAAAAAGACAATAAGCATGTATGGGTGTACGTGATCTGCAAGGATGGATTCGTACTCAAATTGGATGAGAGTGCCTTCCACCTGGATGATGGGCCAGATAATGTTACCTGACTTAAATGTCACTCGCAGCTGCATTTCATAATTTACTTGATACTTGTTCAATTATACACAGTTTCTGTTAAAGGTTAATTATAATTTCAAGTAAACTGTGATTGTGTTTAGTACTGTTCAGATAAAGTAATGTATTAGCCATAGCTCAGCAGTAGCCTGGCTATTGTAGTAAGTAGTGAAAGTGATTTAAAAAAGTATTCTGTAAAGAAATCCTTTTACTATTTAAGAGGACTAATTTACTATTAGCTCTAGAGTTATCTTTAATTAATTACCCCCAAACTGTTGGTGAAAAATGCCAAAATGAAATTAAAACAAACTAAAGTTAAAACACATTAGTAGCTGGCATGTGTTACGGTTGTGGGATGGAGTGACGACAATCCTATAGAGAGATGCATAGAGTCGGGTCTGCAAGAGATACAGCCATTGTCCAGCCCCACAGGCTACGATATATACCAAACAGACATCATGCAGGAAGAACATCCAATAGTCAGGATGCAAGTTTGTGATCATGTAATTTTGTTGACTTGGCATTTCCTGGTGCAGGGCAAAGCATGAGAGGTACCCTGCAAATTGGCTTACAATCACTAATGTTGCCAGTGCCAATATATACACCCACCTAAAGGAGGTCACAGAGAAGAATTAGCCACTCTTAGCCAGGACTTAGCCAGTCCTCATTAGTCAGCTAATTATACTTAGATAGCGTGAGCTCCCTGAATTTGCTAGTTAGGGTAAAATTTGCTAGCTCTTTATTGTGTGTCTTGGCTTTTGGAACTGGAATTTTTGTGAGGACTCAACTGTAAGTAGACGGTCTCCATTAGCTGTTTTTCAGCTACAGAGGCATTTGGGTTTAAAACTACCCTACCCCAACCCATGCACTGAGAAGAATAGTAATGAAGGCAATCACAGATAGAGCTAAATACCAATACATACAATCTGAGGGCATGAAAACCCCATGATGAGGTAAAATATGCCCATTCATAAGCAAGCACGTCACCCGAGAGAGATAAGCCAACACTGTGACACTGGCTCTGTTTCCCCCAAGCCTGTGAACATATCTAATCTCTGACCAGCAGTTCAAGAATATATCACATGCAGAAGTACTAGACCTTTACCAACAACATGAATCCAACAAGACGAACTGAATACAAGTAGCCTTTAGAAATACTGTAAAGCACATTCAGAAAGTAGGCTAAGGCTTGTGTTCACATTTGCAATTTTCATCGTGTAGTCAGTTTCATGACTAGTTCAACAACTGACCATTTAAATACTTTTCAAAGACTTTACCAGATTTCAGTAATCGCTTCACTAAACTACTGAAACCTAAATCTTTAAAAGTAATAAAATGCATAAAAGAACAATTCTCAATGCCTCATAGCATTAGATCAGAGTATTCAGCTCACCATGCAGGTCTCCAGGTCGTCCAGCCTCTCGGCCTCCAGGAGCTCCAAGGTTCCGCGTTTCTGGGCTCTCACCTCTGGGACGTCCAGATCCAGAGACTCCTGCTGCACCAGGGGGCGCCCTTTCCTTACCAAGTGCTCTGCCTGGTGCCATTACAAACAATTAACAGACTGTGTAATACCAGCATTAATACAGTTCATGTTCTCATGTTTCTTTTTGCTGCTGCTCAAATTAAATAACGAATGAGCTTCAAATGCAGTATTCTAGCTTTAACTCAAAAGGTGTAGGAATTACAACCATTTTCATTCACAGCCCTCCCAATTTTATGAGATCAAAAATAGTTGGACAACTCACTGCTATTTGATTTTAAGTATGGAATTTGCTTTTGAAGTCTGTTGCTGTTCATTCTCAATGCTAAATCGACAGAGCTTCCAGTGAAGCAAACTATTATCAGACATCAGAGAGATGGCAACAAACAGTGTGGTCCAATCAAGGGACATCCTTAAAAAGACAAATGCACTGGTGAGCTCAGAAACACCTGTCGTACATCATTTATAATGGACCTCGCAAATAAAGTGTGACTCAAGATGGACGATGACCCAAAGCATACTGTGAAAGCAATATGATTTGCCTATAGGACTTCTTATAGGCAAAAAGATCTGAAGGCAAAACACTAAGAACAAGACTTCATACAATGACTGCTTACAAAGAATCAGCCACCAGGTATTATAAATGAAATGCCTAGGCCAACTCACCAGTGTATTCTGTGAGCTGGACAGAGCTTCCAAAATCTCATCGACTATTCGATCGGAGAGGAAGGAAGCCAGGCTCAGCTTTACTTCACTAGGAGGGGAAAACAGGGGATAGAAAAATGGAAAAAGAGATAAGAGTGAGAGAAGGGTTCTTCTATTCTAGCAAGAACCTACAAAGAAAAAAAAAACAACACAGCTCCACATCAAACATCATAGGAGAAACCCATAAACAGGTCATCAGTGAGCCCCATCAATCCTCTATCCACACAGCAGGTAGTGTAAGCCGCCTGCAGTGAGCAGAATGGCTCACTTCCCTGCGGACTAAAGCAAGAGATGAGAGAGAATGTACAAAGATGTGAGTCTGAGGTTTACAGCTGTGGTGCTTGCAAAAGTGAACCAAGGTTGGCAGTAAGACTGAGTCATCCTAAACTGAGTTTAACTTCAGTATCAGTGCCGATGATTCCTCTTCCTGTGTGGCTGACCAATGACCACAGATCATTCCAGATCAGATTATACAGAGGTTACTGATACCTTACTTATAAGCAAAGCACCTAAATCCTTGTACAGCTGGGAAACCTGAATTTAGTTGTGACTTAACAATGTAAACAATTAGCTGTATACAGACTAGGCCTGTCACAAATATTACATAATCATCCAATCACAGTTACTCCAGCTGAGCACACCACATTTACCACAGCTGCTCGATTTCACAGGCAAATTAAACTGCAACAAACCAAAATGTGAATTTGCTGCACTGAGTTGTGGCACATACATGTAAATAAAATAAAGCAGGAAATGCATTCAGTGAGACTCTAGCTTATTTAAAGGGGCCATGCAGAATAACACTTGTTCAAATGTTAGTTCTATCCATCTTCTCATGGTTTAGCGTGTATGCTACAGGACTACCAGTGTTAGTTACTAAGTAAACATAACTATTAAGTCAATTTGGTTACTCTAGTTTGCACACCCTGTACAAAAATTTTGTTCCCAATTCTGTTACATTATATACAGATACCTGCAGTGGACCCCTGGCCGTACATTGATGTGGCATCAAGTGGGGATCAAGCTCCCAATAACAGGCCAACACCTATATGGTTGTAACACTTGAGAGCTGGCAAGTTGATGGGATATTGTTTTTATTAGGAAGATGGCTTCTACTGTTTCAATGCATCATAAACGATGAGAGTAAATACCAATATTGCAGGCATATAGACAGTTTAAGGATTTTTCGGAATTCTTTATGGAAATTCTTAGAGAAAGCGTATAACCTGATTTTGTTGATAATGTCAACACCAGACTGCTCAAGCAGTGTGTTCTTCACAAAGCTGCGCGGGACGACCACTTTCCCCATGCTGGCCTTGATCAGGTCCTGCCTCAGGTTGCTCTTCCGCATTACGTGCGGACAGAGGTTTTCTGCTGAATCCACCATGGACTCCAGGAGCACCTAAAGGGCAAGACAGAAGGGAATGCTTCCTCAGAATATACAGTCTGCTAGCATAATACCTGAAACTCTTTCTTTACTCTCATGAAAGAGAGCATTCTTATATCCATACAGTTTTCTTATGTGTACTCATTTGGAGTCTTTTTATTATTACTACTTTCAGAATTTTTAATAGCAATAAGCACAACAAAATTATGAAACAGTGTAGATGTGACTATTACAAACAGAAATACTGGCATTTTGCCAAATAGTAATTTGGCTCCAACACATTGATAAGAATGCACACACAATAAACAGTTAACAAATCATGGATTACTTAAAAAAAAAAAGATACCAAGATATTTTTCCCTTAATATTATTTCTATACAGCTATATTTCCAGAAAAGGTTGCTGTGCAAAAACAGAATATGATGCTGTGTCCACAAAGCTCATATAAGTGTGACATACAATGTCCATTTGATCTGAATATCTACTTATGAGGAGGCTGAGGCACAGTATTTTAGAGGAATATATGGAAATCAATGCTTTTAAGGTGAAAACGGAAGGTTCATTTTCTCATAGCTTATTACAGTGAAATAGAATAAGCTATACAAACTGTTCAGACGCCTCAATTCCAAATATAATATTTTAGTGTTTTAGGTCCTTTAACTGTTTATTTATCGCCATCCTGTACACAATAAACTCAGGCACAGGTATGGTTTAGCTTGTAGCCCGAACAGGCAGTGCTTGTAGTAAGTCAGGTAGCTATGGGTCATCGACTTGTGTTTCTCTGAAACAGCTTCCGAGCCAAACTGCTCGTACAGCAGGGGATCTTAGATGACTGATTGATTTGCGTGCTGCACATCCAAGTTCATCCATATTATCCTTCCCTCACCCTAGCGTTATAGTTCAAAGGCAGTTCTGGACAGAAGAGAGAGTTTCTCAAAAGCACAATACAACCACTAACATGATTTATCTTCTCCTATCAGGTGCAGATCTTGTGTGGACTAATATGGGCCAGAATCTTTTCAGTTCCAAGTTGGAGAGAAGGGGGTGAATGATCACAAGCCAGCACACAAATAAAGTCAGACTAAACTCTAAAAATGGACATGAAAAACAGTCTGACCAACTGTGAGACAAAAACCAAACTAAGCTAAACACAGAACTGCCTCCTCTCATATCAGCTCTGAACAGGACCAAATGTGTCTGTATGGGTCACTTACACACATAGCCAGTGTCCACTGATCACAAAGAGTTACTCAAATGAAAAGGAATGTCCTCAGTATGACTCAAATGCTATACAACATTCTTTATTATGCAAATCTCTCAGAATTACTTTATTTATATCTTAATCATTTCATTGGATTGGTGGAATTCACCTATTAAAGCGAAAGCAATGTGAACACAGCAAGGCAGAGCTACAAGCTAGGAGAAGACTGCAATGAACCCCAAATGACCACCACAGAGCAGGTATTATTTGAGTGGTGGATCATTCCCAATGGCCCAGTGGTAGGAGAGCCTAATAGAGTGGACAGAGAGTGGACACAGTGTTTAAACATTCCAGCGGCACGGCTGTGTCTGATCCACTCACACCAGCACAACACGCACACCACCATCACACATCAGTGTCACTGCCATGTTGAGAATGATCCACCACCCACAAAAACCTGCTCTGCATTGGTCCGGTGGGGGTCCTGACCACTGAGGAACAGGGCAATATATAGCACACATACAGCATTTTATATACCCATTTACCATATCCTTTCTAAGTATGTATCTGTGTGTGGCATATTTACTGCTGCCGCTATTCAGCATTGCTGCAAGCTTTTATATTCAGCACAGTCCATTTACTGGGAGACCTTTTGTGTGGTCAGCTAGACAAGCTAGAGCTTACATACAGTAACCCGTTTGTATTCGGTGCAGGCCGAATACAAACGGGTTCCACTTGGTGGAATAAAGCTGAAAATGAGGCTGGAAAAGCCCCTCCTGGTCCACTTTGGCACTATGGGGACAGCCTAACCACAGTTACCACAGTAGTTCAGCACATCCTGAGACTTCCTAAAAACCTTCAAACACATACGATAGCAAACCTGCAGAAATAAAAGGAGCCAGACAACTAGCACAAATCAAAACCTACAATACTATAATGATTACTCTAGATCAGAGGTAGACCTTCAGATAAAACCAGAAAACCAACTGCTCACTAACTCGTACTGCTGTAGTGTCAAATCATAAGTCTTTCTATTTCTTTAGAAGGACAGGAATGTTCAACAGTAACTGTTAAGCACCCCAAGCACAACTACATGCTACAGATACAAGAGATTAGACGGAAACACTGGGGAATGAATCTTATGCAGGGTTCCATATTAAAGGAATACACCCCTCAGCCACATTGGTTTTATTAGTTAGTCTATTAGTTTACATGAATTAAGCAGCTGCATCACACAGCCAGAGGGAATCCCTATGGTGTCACTCAGTCCTGACTGCTGGCGTAGCCTCTTATTTATAAGGCTAACAAATACAACAAACACCAAATAAGCTTTTACCTTGGTCATCAAACAAACTCATAATGAAAAACAGCAATTCATCCTCTGTCTAAAGCGCCCTGTAAGAGCTTCTATGCCTTTAAGCTTTGCTTTCCGTTGAGCCCTGTGTGCTCTGATTAGTCAGCTCTGACTAATAAACTGCCAAAACAGCATTCTGCTACACCACCGTGCCTGTTCTTACAATGGCATAGGTTCTGCCGTATCAGCTTGAGTCCCATCCTAAAAGTCAGGTAGAACAAGTTGGTAGATTCAGTCCTGGAGCAGGATGTTTCAAAGTGGGCAGTTTATACTGTTTTAGCGTTCTGTGTTGTGAGAGAGTGTGTCAAAGCTTTCTGGTAGGCAGGCTATAAAGACTCTGTTACGAGACTACACCACCTTGTAACATTGACAAGGGCTGGAATTCCAATGAGGCATTTCGTGTGGCAGGAAGAGTTGGCTTCTGTGGGGGAGAGCTTTTTCTACGCAGTGTGCTCTCTGCTTTATAACTATGAAAATCATATATACATACAAGAAGCTACACGACACACTAAAGGAAAGCTGAAAGCAGAAAAGCAGATCTCAAATCAATATTTCATGAGTTGAATAAGAAACTGTGGTCTGAACAAGAACTATTACGTACAGTTTTAGTCTAAAAACAACAATGATAGATAGATAGATAGATAGATAGATACTTTATTGATCCCGAAGGAAATTTAGCAGCCAGTAGCGGTTTCACAAAAAGAACAGCACAGATACACATAATAATACAAAAAAAAGAAATAAAAACAGTGTTGTGCAGTATGAAAAAACCTAAATGGGACGGTCAGTAACGGCAGCAGTATTATTAACTATCAAGCTAAAAGCTATAGGACTATACATACTGATAGTCCTATATGCCGTTAGAATTAATATGCCGTTAGAATGTTTTCTAACGGCATATTAATCAAATTATCAGTAACATTATGTTACCTGGAGCTGCTCGTCCATGACCTGAGCCACTTCTCCAGCCATGGAGTCCAGCTTCTCCTGTATAGGGCCAACAGATGAACCGTTCAGCTCCTCTCGGGATGCAGCTCCCAGGTGGTACAGGTTGGGCAGGAGCTGTAAATCAAGAGAAGAACACCAAGGTGGTAACATTCTTCACATAACTGTGATGCTAAATTCAATGCTTTCACTTTTCAGATCAGATGAATAGACTATCAGTGAGTTGTAGGCATTTAAGTAAGACAAAATATACTGTCACATACTATTAGCTTAAACATGTAGAGTAATTGCTGCTGCTTTGCCATCTGTGTTAATTACTGTGCAATTTCCTTATTACAATGACGCAGAATGATTTTTCCAACTTTTTACCACTTTTTGATGTTAAAATGGCAAAACAAAAAACCTATTTGGTAAGTCAATTGATTCTAATGGGACAACATCTTATTTTATTTACAAACATAATATTTAAAAGCATAATATGGATTTAATACTTAAATTATGGCTCTAAAAATGCATTTCTAAATTTAGGAATTATTATATTCTGAAAAAATGTATTTGGTGTTGATAGAAAGTTTAGAATTTCCAGTTTCAACAGTAACAGCTGTAATGTGCTACGAGAGAAAATGAATACAATATTGAAAAGCGCCTTAACAAATGTTTACTGATTAGGTTAAACTCATTTTAATAAGTGAAGTAACAAAGCGTTTTCCTTAATATGGGTCCTTTAAAATAAGCTTAAGGACCATTATATCTGTTCTCTGCTGTTTTTACATTTAAATGATGGATAATATGGAAAATCTAGATACTGATACTACAGGGCTTTTTAACACTGCTCCAGAAGGGTCAGTACTTCCCTTCGTATACGCATCAACTAAACATGCCAATTAACTGATAAGTTCAATCAGGTGTGCTTCTGCAGGGACATCACCAAACTGAGGTGAACACCAGACCCCAGTTGAATACCCCCCATGTCTTTATTGCATACCGTTTTAGAGTTTCGCGCATCCTTTATAAGGTTCTCAGCTATTTTGACGTCTTCCAGGATGGCATCTTTCTCCGAGTTTTTTAGAGAGTTGAGGTGGTCCTGGACTTTCACGCATATTCGGTCGATCATCTGGAGAGGAAGAAACGTGATTACGCATTCAGCAGGGTCAGTTCTTTCCGAGCAGGCGTCTTAACGAGGAGAAACTGCTTCAAAATCACATTTTCCACTCGCCCGCCAGCATAAATTGTGCAGCTGGACTTCAAAGAGAACGGAAAAGCCACTTATTGAGAAATCTGGAGTTCACAGCTCCAGCAGAGTCATGAGGGGTTTAGTCCTCCAATTATTAATTAGCATTTGTAACAATCTCCAATTACCCGACAAGTGCATCATCATCCCTTTACAAATTCAGAAGGAAACTCTCTCACTTTTTAGACCCTCCAACACAATTATTCAGGAAATCCAGGAAGATATTAGCTGCAGCTATCACTGTACATAGAGGCCCAGGAGACGGTAAGATTTCAGATGCATCTCAGGATGAACATAGAAAGGAAATATGTTTATAAGATAAAAAAATTATAATTCTAATATTTCACAGCTAATGCAGCACATAATCAGTAAAAACTACACAAACGGCTGTGAGAGTTTTCTGTGGTTGGTGTAGCTCAGCAGATAACACCACTACCTGCCAGGAACCCACCACCACATGTGGGAGACTGGGGTTTGAATCCTGGTCTAGGGGACTATGCTGTGCTACACCAGTAAGAGTCCTTGGGCAAGACTCCTAACACTACATTGGCCTACCTGTAATATTAACCTTGTAAGTCGCTCTGAGAAGCTTCCTCCAGCAGCATCATGGTCTCCTGGCCTCCTTGAGCTACAAGCTATGAACCAGTCACTACAGTGTAAACAACTATAATTTTCCAGTACTGTCTGATGGTCACTTATAAAACAATGACTTAAACTAGACAAAGCAAAAGTAAGCTTCTTATTTGAATTAAGGAGGAGAAGAAAAGTTGAAAACAATAAAAAGCCACCTTCGACCATGTAGAACTACAGCTGTGTTTTGCACAAATATTTAAAAATATCAAATATCATTTGATAAATATAATTTTTTATTCACTTTCGTTGTTAAAAATGGGTATTTATAAAAAGTGAAGAGGAATAAATGAATAAACCATTAGTAATCTACAAAAAATAGCTTTACTTAAGCATCTGAAAAACATTTTTCTAAAAAAACAAACTTGTGTTAAATTTTTATGGCATGTCACCCACTACGAGTGTACAGGTCTATCTGATATTTAGGCACAAGGTGTTGCTACTGCAATTCTTGTACTTCAGAAGGCTACAAATAGCAAATGGGGTCTATAATCTATAACAAAGTTTTATTGAGCAATTTTATGCTGCATCCTCAGACATTTTAAATGTTTCCATGACGGGAGAAATTAAGGCACATGATCCAGCGAACGTAAAACTTAATACTCGAACATAAGGCCAGTTTCCCTAATGTGTATTTAATTGCTAAATGGAATTTTGTCCAAATTATTTATATACAGCAGATTTGAACAGATAAATGTTCTCACTTGCTGCGTGGTGGTGGTGACGATACCCTGCTGAAGCCGGTACGCCTGCTCCTGCACATACTTGCGGGTTTCGTGGTTCCTAAACAGGTAATTCTCCATCTGGACGGGAAAAGAGAGGTGTTAGGCACAGTGTCATCAAACATACTTCCAGGGCACCTGTGCACATTTAGACCATGCAATACCATTAACCCAATAAAACTACTCAGCCCATGAAAATCCTCACACATCAATCTGTAAAAAGTCATGTGCAAAAAAGTGGAAAGACAGAGACGGAAAAAAGTTTGGATTGTGGTCCTGGTCTACCCGTCTCTCATCTGAATGGTGTATGACATCAAATTTATCTAAAGGACCTCCCAGTACATGGCTTTTCTTCAGTACTGGAGTCTCATAGGGTGATCATGTATGAAGACTGTGGCAGTGGAGTGCAGTGCCTATTGCTGTCTGTTGTGACTGTACCCGCTGCTTTAAGTTCTTTCTGGAGCTTTTGTCGAGTGGTCCTTCAGATGTTTCTTGTACAACAGCTTGAGGTGCAACAAATGACTTGTGTATCTGCATTCAGAAGTGCCCCTTATGCACAAAAAGGAAGTACTAACCCACCTATTGAGCACACGCAGTAGAACCACTCAGAGGAATCAGATGGTTTCCTTCCACTTTGCTGCACATAACATTTTTGAATAATTCTGGATTGAAGTATCATGTTGTCTTTAGCTGTGTGGTTTTATCAAGTTAATGTAAATGCCTGGTCTCATTTTTACATAAAGTTTCATGGTTTTATTATACCATGAAATAGATTATTGGCCATATCGCACACCACCAGGAGAATGTGTAACAATTACAGCGCATGTGTCAGCTAATAATCTTACTATTTTATCATGAACTTAACATCTGGGATTTTATACTTAACACATAGCATACATGTATGGCATACTTGACATAAAGTACATTATATAAGTAGTCAATATTTTCCCCACTTAAAAATACTGAAGTTATGAACTGGTTAAAGCAATTACATCTTAAATGGCCCACAGATACACAGGTATGCTCACCCTCAACAAGGCATCCTCAGTTTTCTCTGGACTGACTTTTAATGCCTGTGATGCATCTATTATGGGGATGGGCATGAAGCGGATGGTGAAGTTCCTGAAAGAAAACACACACACACACACACACACACACAGCTGTGAATATCTAAACAGTCGCAGGCTACTCCTCATTTCATTCAGCCAAAACATCCAATTAAGGTTTAACCAAGGAGAAAACAGCTGAGAATAAAGGGCCTGAACGCGCAAATGACTAAAGAAAACACACCTGCGCTCATGTGGCACTGCTTTGCTATTATAAAGGGATTTGCATTCATTCATGACCAGCTATCTTAAGAGAATACAGAAATACATAAAACACATACAAATACATTTAACAAACCAAAAAAAGGAATAGAACGACCTGATGAAACTGTGCTTGAGAAAGGATTTATACACAGACGGCTGGTTCCCAACCCACATGAAGAGGCTGTCTGGGTAAGCCAAATACTTTCTGTATAATTGTCTTTGAGGAGGAGCAGATCAGTCATTCAGCACCAAACAGCCCAGAGAACAAAAGCACATCAGTGGCGGCGGAGACGGCAGATCAGGCTCTGAAAAGGCTAATTGATTGAGACTTGACATCATTACTGAGGTTACTGCTCCTGTCGAAACGGACCCTCAATATTCATGAGCCAGGAATTGAGGGGTGAGACAGAGAGAGACAGAGAGTGCGAGAGAGAGAGATCTTTTAGCTTACTTCTATACAGGCACACTGACATGATCATTACAAGATTAAATGCACCCTAATCAGATTTCAGATGTGTAGAAATGTCATTTTCATATGCTATTTAAATATGTGTATATAGCTAATTACATTACATAATGCTCTTTACATTCTGTATCTTTTTTTTTTTTTCATTTCCATGTCAAATAAACAGCAGCAGCAAAAACCTGTTGGATAGGGCTCCTATCCTGGCATGTAACGTGAACATGTGCAGTGTGCAAACCAGAAAATGGAGCCTCTGTGAGCTATACTGACCCCTGCATTCCTCATGCATTTATACTTGGACACATCAGATTGACAGAAATTAAGGAATAGTTTGATGATAATAATAATAATAATAATAATAATAATAACAATAACAACAACAACAATAACAACAACAATAATGGCTTAATGTATGGCACATGCAGAAAATCAAGAACATGCATAAAAACAGTACTAAATCAATTTCAGAGTGAATATTCTGATTATTAAATACCAATAACATGAATAATAAGTAGTAAATTACACAAATTGCTACTTGTATATAATCAGTGGCGCAGCCTTAGCACCCAACTTTGTTCTTACCGATCTGCCAAACTACCTAACTACCTGAATAAATCTATTATCATTATTGTTCCTTTTTGGTGTGTTTAGTTGTATATATAAGTAAACAGGGTGTTTATTCAAGCACAGTTTGTGCCAAGATAATTCATTTTCAGAAACAGTAGCCTGGTAGCTCTATTTCTAGACTAAAAAAAAGGAAACATTTGGACACCACCCTTATCTTGGCTGAATGAGTGCATCTGGGGTGAGTGGACAATTGCGTCATTTCGTTTTTTCACCAAACCATTTCTTTACATAAATGCATTTAAAGATGAAGCTCCCGGATGCGCCAACACGCCAGTCATAATAAGAACTGAGGATCAGGGGACCAGATCTCAGCATCTCCCTCAGAAAGTGTTTAAAGGTGGCCTTGGGGGACCCGGACCCAGAACAGTGATCTACACACTAAGTGTGTGTGTGTGTGTGGATGCGACACTCTCAGTGGTGATAAGGGGGGAGGGGCGTCCTTTCACTGGCGCTTTGATCCAGGCACAGGGAATCCGTGGAAATTATGCGCATTTACATGGGCAAACAGTGCAGAGGGAAGGCTGTTTCACAGTAGGGTAAAGCGAGGAATCTATGAGTCCATCAAAGGTATGACAGTGACTGTGAAGTGTGTGTGCGTGTGGGTGTGTGCACATGTACGATGGAGGCAAAATACGTGTTAGCTAAAAAACAAAAGCACAGCCCAGCTCACACCTTGGCGCCCAGCTTCAGTGAACAGCTGTTTAGGTCAAGGTCAGGTCAGTTGCACACACACGCAGCCACAAACATCGCAGTACAAACAATAGGCTATTAGACCTACATTCATGGATTTAACCTGACACTGGGGAGTTCTGAGATCTACACAGCCAGCTAGAGTCCTCTGTCTCAAAGGGTCCTGACGAACGAGAGTGTCCTGCTGTGCATTACATGGAAAATGATGGTATCTGCCACGTTGTGATTCATATAGACATGACACAAAGTGCTGGGCAACTTCCATATGAGTGTGCAGTGTAGGAGGGGCTTAAAGGAATAGTCAGGGGAGGGAAAAATTTACACACTCACAAAGCACGATTTACAGTTCCCAGTAACAATGAACAAGAGTTCAAGAGTCATGGTGGCTGTTATTACTGTTGGGAATTTTTTTTATCTATAGATAACGGACTGTCACACAGTGCCCTCATAAGGTCTATTTGAGATTACTTAACATTTTAGAGCCTAAGCCTGAAAGTGACTGGCTGGGCATATTATATTGTGTATATACTGAGCTATCAGTTCATGGACAATTGCCTGTAAACAATGAAAATTATGGAACATAAGTTAAATAATGAACAATGTGAACTATCAGAACTTTATCAGCTTATAAAAAGTCACTGGAAACTCCAGTCACGTATATGCAATGTTATTCCTCAGCTCTGTGAGTATCTTTTAAAGTTTATGCTCTTATTGATGGTTTGTGTAACTATGCAGCTGTGTATAACCACATCACACTACTGATATTCTTCTAAAGTCTCATTTTTTAAATTGCATGGGAGGGCCTCAAAGGTAAATGATTAGATCTGTTGGACAGCATATGAAATCCTTTGGTCGGGTACCAAACAAGAAAAGGCAGGTTAACATTGTAAACTAACATGTGGACAATACAGTTTCAGAAGGACATACAACTCACAACCCATAATGCTAGATATGGCATTCTGTCATAAAGCTCAGCCTCTCTAGTCAATCATGGAATTCAAGTTCACTGATATTTTAAACAGATAAAAAACTATTTAATCTTAAGTGTGTCAAGGTTCGGCCTTGCATGGTTCAAGGCAAGCGTCTGATGATTTAATAAAGCTGATTAATGGGTATTAATTAATAATGGGTAATTACTCTCTAATAACTTTAGTCTCGTAGCTCCAAAACAAACCTCTTACAACAAACATGTGTTAGCTGATCCACTTCAGGAATTTTACTTTAAACCCCCAATAAAAGAACTCATGAGGGTCTCAGAGACAGAAGACCAAGATGATCCCTCTTTCTGCAAGATAAAACCGCTCCCATCCCCCATTTCTTCATTCTCTGTCTCCTCTCTCATCCATCCTCCCCAGCGTTTGTTACCACGGGTGAGCTTGCTAGCCGCTGCCAAATTGTGTCTCAGAGGAACACTGTTTGGCGGGAAGCAGGCAGCCAATACCAGCGGCCTGGTGGTCATTATGCAAATGGGATTCAAATGAGGATGATGCAAGAAAAGTAATAGCAGCCCACAACACAATGCCATCACATGCTGACACACAGATATGGTGTTAAATAACTTACACATCTTCCTTTAAGAGCACTCCAAATTCTGCTTACGACAACTCCTAACCCCCTCTCTCCCTCCCCCTCTCTCTCTAGCGTAAGGAGGAATGGAGACATTAAAGGGCTAGACGAAAGGTCTGGAGTCCCAGAGGAGAGAGGGTGCAGCACAGGCCTTCATTATTTTATCCCCATCTCTCTTTATATTCAAACTGGACTCAGCATATCAGTTGGCAGATGAACTGGCTTGAATTTAAGACCTGGTCACATCATGTATCCTCAGTATGGGGGTTCTATCTGAATCAGGTGGTCTAAGAAACGTAGGAGCCACATGTTATAGCAGTGTAAATGCATCCCTTTCTGCAAGACACCTTTCACAACCTTACATATAATAATGACTTACATATAATATTCAAACTAACAGATATACATATTGCGTCCTACACAGCAAAGACTTCAGCCCAAATAACCAGAAACGCAGTCCCATGAAGTGACCAGGTGTGAGGTTGAGGAGTCCACATATTCCTCAGTTTTATATTGCAACAAACCCTCTAATGTGAGAAATATCTTAAAGACTTTCCTAGAAAGACACACCTGGTAAAGATTATCTTCAGCTGAAGCATCCCAGAGCACTGATGCAGCATTATCAGTTATATCAGTAGCAGTGAGGATGCCTGTCAGCAGAGTATGGTGGACAGTGCTCATAGGAGAACTATGGATGAATCAAACACTCTAACTGACAAAGCAATAGTAAAATGAAAGGAACATCACTTTCCCCCGAAATATGGTGGTGGTGGCGGTACAGTCAGCTACTGCTGCTTTCACGTTTAGTGATATAAACTGGAAGCTACGTTCACCATAATTTCCTGTTTATCCTGCGTTCACCTTATCTTCATTTACATAAAAACTAATTACTAAAGGAAATCAGTTCATTTTAATGGACTTTATTTTGTCTGCTCATTCAGCTGGTGAGTTAATTTATGTTTTTTAAGCAAAAAAGACTCAGATCAGGTCTGGTCAACACTAATAAATACACAAATGAATACAATTACTGATTATCAGCTACACAAACAAATGCAGTTTATCATTTTAAACATTTAACAGCCAAGGTACATTATTATTATTATATATGAATAAATATATTATTATTTGAAAGGGTGATTTTGAGAATGGGTGGAGTATTTAGAGCCTGCAGAATGCTACTACTGTTTCATTTTTGACCATATTACACCATACCAGCCTTTATTGTGAAGGTTTGGAGATTTAAGCCCCCTAAAAATAGTATCAGTGACAATTGTCTCCCTGTTTGTCTGATTCAATTGGTTGACCTCGAATAAAAACACCTTAATATTTGATGCACCATCTGTAATATTGACACACACACACACACACACACACACACACACACACACACACACACACACACACACACACACACAAATAGAGATACATACTTCTCCAGCGCTGCTGCTACATCCTGAAGACCTTGTGGGCTAACATTGTTTCTGTCCCAGATGACCGTCCTGGAGAAACGAACAGACATTCAGCCAGAAAAGAGCAGATGGAGCAACCACATTAAAGATCAATAAAGTAACTCCCTCTCTTTTTCTCTCTTTCTCTCATACACTATTCCACAGATATATACACAGCCAGACAGCAGGAGCTGAAGGCCACTATAAACACCTCGTTCAGTACTGACCTTTGTAGGAAAATGTTCTACGAAGAATGTTTTGATTCTGTTTATCCTCTAAGGGACCCATATTCTACACATCTCTGGTGATTATTTTTTTCCTGAGGCCTACTTTCGACATTTGCATTGTTTTATGGCATAAATTAATTTTAACATGACTATTTTGTTATCCACATTAAACAAGACATTTCTGTTGCTTTGTCTTATGTAAATATGTAAATTAGCTCTGTTCTGATTGGAACTTATGTGACTCATTGAACAAAATCTGGTCTGTAACACCTATTACACAATAATTAATACATAAACAAACAAACAAAGAAACGTTTGAAACACGTTGTGTAGCTTAGTCTGCACTTGGGCCCTCTTACCAGCGCAGTTCACACTCTTCCCTAAAAATGCATGTCTAATTCTGACATCCCAACCCCACACCAGTATGCACTTCTCACAGTAAAATATTAAGCTTTGGTGCTCTTGTTCTCTCACCTGAGCTTACTGTTGATCTGCAGGGCTTTGGCCAGCATCTTGGCCCCCATATCTCCCATTCCGTTACCACTGATGTCTACACGGGTCAAAGAGCTATTACTGCCCAGAGCATTCAGGACGATGGTCAGATCACCTTTCAGCTTGGAATCGGCCAGGGAAAGAGACGTCAGTGGCTAAGGGAGAAAGAGAGAAAGACTATGAGCTCACTGCACATCTTCTCTCAGATAGGGGTGATGGGAGGAGAAGCTAAAACATGTTATTAGTCAGTACACACACTGATGTAGCTGAAAACCAGAAGACAAACATCAAGACAAACTGATGGATAGGACTGATAAAAGAACAATCATTTTGCCTGGACCAAGCTTAAAATGTCCAGTTCCAAGAACCAACACCACCAGTCATTCTTCAGAAGAAGTTACTCTCAATGTAACTTAAAGCAAATGGATTTCATTCTTGCGATTTTGAAGAATGGTCCATAGTCTAGTGGTTCATCCATGTTCCTGTAGTCTAAATATCAGCTCACGTACAAAGTAGGGAAAAAAAGAAACACGAATGGGGATACAGCACGGACAGGATGATATCCATCTAGCAGCTGAAAGCATCTGAAGGAGGAAATGAATCAAGCAGTACAGTAAAACGAAAAGCCACTTCAATCACCGTAATATCATATAACTATTGTTTAAGAGGGCACAGTAAAAACAGCATTCCATTGACTTATGTATTGGCATGCTTGTAATTTCCGTTTATACCTTTAATACCCGTTATACCTGAACTTCAAGACATAACAAATACAAGTCCACTGCAACAGCGTAGAAAAATCTACATAAACTTAGATTAGAATAGATCATTAAATCCTGCTGTCAAACGTTATTATGCTAAGCAAGCAGTTTCATAATATACATCTCTCAGTAAGAGGACTCCTAAAAACCACACCTTAAATGGATTTAATTTCTAAGTGTTAATTACAGAAAGGCCACTAACCAGGTGATCTTCTCCAAGGTGAATCACAAAAAATACAGGGGAAAAATACACATTGCAAATCTGGGCCACTGGCTTGAGACAGACTGAGTATTAAAGAGGGAGTGAGTGGACTGAGTACTGTTTATGACATGTGATTGCAGTTACTAAATAAAAAAACTAAAATTGCTGCCACTGGTTGCTATTCCAGTCCTGCATCACAATGATTTCTCTGCCTCTTAGGAGCATTCACATGCTGCCCCCCAGAACTGAATTCATCAAAGAAACTCAGCACTTAACAATAAAAGCCTTAATCTGATCTAATGGATCAACAGCAAGGGTGCACAATGCATCCAGCAGACACACTCTAACCTATTAACAGGCTTTACCATTCATCTCCTGTAGAGCCTCTGCTCCAACCCTGCTCCTCGGACCAGATTGCCTGTTCTGTCTCTCTCTCCCCTGTTCTGTCTCTCTCTCCCCTGTTCTGTCTCTCTCTCCCCTGTTCTGTCTCTCTCTCCCCTGCTCCGTCTCTCGCTCCGTCTCTCTCGCTCCATCTCTTTCTCTCTGATAGGATTATTTTTGAGAGGCAATTCACATAAAGGGGCTTTTCTGGATATCAAAAACTGACTGCTGCTTCACAGTCAGAAGAGTGCAGAAGTCGATCAGTTAAAGAGTGTGGAGATTATGGAGGGGTTGGGGGAGAGAGAGCGAGAGAGCGAGAGAGCGAGAGGCAGTACCATTCATGCTCTAAAATCATGAGGATTCAGCAGATTTGGAGAAGTCTGGTAAAGCAGGAGGAAATACAGGGCTTGACCCGAGGATTAGTCTGTCTCACAGAGACAAAAATCAGCTGGCCAGAGCAGTTTAACCCAGAGAAGGTAAAAGAATCAGGGAGTTACTACCATTAACACAGCTTTCAGGTACACTGATATGAAAAAGGTCACATCCGGCTTGTTCAGTTATGGTGATTGGGCCTACCGAGGATGTAATCCCTGAGAAGTCTAGACGTACTATCGTCATGTTGCCATTTTTCCTTATTGTCATTTGTGGATGACCTTTCTTCCTGGACAACTGACCACACAGAGACATAACAACAATTTAATCAGATTCAAATAATAAGAAATAACTCGTATGTACTCATAAATGCTTTGTTTGTTTCAAAGAGAGAGAGAGAGAGAGAGAGAGAGAGAGAGAGAGAGAGAGAGAGAGAGAGAGAGAGAGAGAGAGAGAAAGACAGAGAGACAGAGAGAGAGACAGAGAGAGAGACAGAGAGAGAGACAGAGAGACAGAGAGAGAGAGTGAGAGAGACAGACAGACAGAGTAAAAGATGTGGGGGGTGGGCTGTACAAAACACCCACTCTTTTCTCACGAGGAGACTCAGACAGAAACCCAAGCCTTAATACAAAGGAACAGCAACACTATATTTCCAGACATATTCATAACCACTGACAGACACATCCTGAAATACTATGCATTTGTCACTACATAGGAAGCAACTCCGTGGACAAACACCAGGTCCTATCTGAAGACACTGAGACAAGCTGTAACGAACTGCAGGGCCACTGGATTCGGGATGACTGGTCTAAATGTTTCTATCAACAGGACAGTGAAGTATTATCATCTCAAACATTCCCAACATGAAATACACTATTATTATTATTATTATTATTATTATTATTATTATTATTACTACTACTACTAACAACATCGCATATAAAAGCATGGGTAGGTTTTCTGGTGGGTTGAACAGTAAATAAATAGGGAATATTTATGACATTGTGACCCCATTGTGGTTCTGCACCCCTCCAAGAAACCATAAGTTTTTCCACAAATGAACCATTTCACATCAAACCACTCTGAATGACTTCACCAGTCTCAACTGCTGAATTATGCAGACATGCTGAAAAACTGAAGCAACTGTTATTTAATATAGTGAATAACTAATACACAGTAATATGCTGGGTAATATAGTTAATATTTGTGTCAGGAGCTACTTAATACTGTGGCTAATAGAAACAGTTACACTGTGTCTGGACTGATTATATGCTATTGTAAATAAACAACTGTTCAGAAAGCTTGACCGCCCCTGCGTTTCAGCTGATCTGTAAGAGTTACGCTTGCAGGGGAGATATTGTAGCCAGCATTTCACTTTAAGAAATGCATTCACCCATATCTCTCTCTCTCTCTCCCTCTTTCCCAGCTCTCTGGACTGCTAGTTAGCATGCTCCTGAGAATAAGCAAGAATAAACAGGAGTGCTGCTGCTAGCTAGCTGTTCAGAACCGTAAGAGGAGCATGCTGACTGCAGCGGGTGATAAAGCAGACGCTACTGAGATTAGAGTGTGCTCTGGTATACAGTGGATTAAAGCAGCTCCTCTGTTCACTGATAAGACCTGACCAAAAAGTGGTTTATATTTTTAACATGGTGCGGTTTATTCCTCTCTCGAAGAATGCGAAGATTGGTCAGGAAGCATTCTCTCAAACACTTTATGGTAACTACGTTGATCTTTTCCCTTTTCCCTTTCATTCTTCCTTTCAGTGCTACAGCTCCCTACCCTATTACTGTCAAGCGCACAGGGAACCAATAAACAGGTTTTTGTCCCGCTCTGACTCAGAGGAACTAAGCACTTTCTCTCTCTGTTCTCTGAGGGGAAATTCTATGTAAGGTCCCGTTCAAATATTCAGATGAACTTGCTGTGCTATGCTGGTGTGCAGTGCGGCACAGAAGTCAGCTTTTTATTTGCCAGCACCTGAATAGAAAATCAGCTTCAGCCATGTCTGACAAATTTAGGCTTCTGTACAGCATATACAGCAAGCGTGCACAGACAGACAGACACACAGACAGACACACAGACAGACACACAGACAGACAGACACAGAGAGAACAAAAAGATCTCAACCAGTTGACATCTTTTTCAGGGAAAGCAAGAAAATGCCAACCCGTTGCACGTATTTCAAATACAAGTATACAAGTAAAACAGTCCAGGTGCTCATATGGCCTGCCTGTAGTCCAGACCTGTGACCCTTTCAAAACATTTGGCTCATTATGAAAGACGAAATACCAATACAAAGGAGAACTACAGAGAGAACTGCATGCTTTGAAGGCTGCAAATTAAAGACCAATTCAGTCATAGAGCCACGACTAGGCCGTCCCAGCTTGAAGGCTGCTTCATATGTGGCTGAGAAATGCACTCTCCTTTACCATGGCAACGAAGGATCCAATAAGTACATACTTCGTCAGCCAACATATCCCAAACTTTATTGTGTGCTGGTGCGTTTTGTTGCTAGGTGTCCGGAGCAGTATTTTGTGATGCCAGTGTCCCAAATAGATGGAAATCTACCACAGAGCAGAACACCGCATTTTGGTTCAGACTTTGCAACCAAGGTAGCCTTCGAAGGACACTTCTTTGGAGAGCACATCCTTCAAAACATGCAGGCCCTGAATTGGGACACAGCTTTTGTCCCTTTGATCAGGTCCTATAATACCACTATATGTAAGTGTAACTTTTGTGCCACTTTAAAAAAAAAAACACACAGTAGAAAACCATTCTTCTAAATGAAGTCAAGTCTTTCCATAAACTCTTACCACTTCACATTAAATTCGCTAATGTTCAATTGTAGTACTACCATAGCCACTGCTTACCGATTCTTCCTCCTGAATCATGTGGACCAGGTTATCCAGGACAGGAGCCAGGTTTCTGAAATAACACAATAAAACATCATGGTCCCTTCAGAATACCAAAACACAGCGCATGTTAAATCACCCTTCAACAAAGAAAGCACAGTAGACAGAGCAGTGGATCTAGCTGTGGCAGGCAGAGAAAGCAAAGAACATCACATTCAAAAAGAAAACTTAGCCAAGAGGTTTCCAGTCAACTGAATAAAGGATTCTGGTTGTCTGGAACACATACACAGGCAAGCACACGCTCAGATATCTGACTTATGTGATGCATGAATATTTTACGTTAGAGTGCAGAAATAAACATCAAAACCAACCCTCATCTGAAGCCCTCTCCCCAGCTCTCCCTCCACTACTCACTTTGATTTGATGTTATTGAAGTTCTTCCCCAGAGAAAGGTGACGGATGGAGCGGTTCTTGGCCAGCCACACCAACAGAGTGCTCATGTCAGAGTCCAGACCTGAACAGAAGATGACAGAAAACGGATGACACCTGAAAAGCCCTAGTAGCTCTTGCTCTGATTTTCTGGGTCAGCTGTACTAGATTTACCACAGTTGTTGAATAAGGTTCTTAGAAACTACTCCACCTGCTGATGAATAACTGTTAACCCTTCTCTAGTCCAGAGGTCACTAAGACTCCTGCTGGAGGGTTGATGCTGGTGTAGCTAAAATTTTTGTCCAGTGTTAGGCTCAATTCTATTCCTTATTCCATATTCCAAGTATGTATTAGTGTTCATTTGTTTTTCTTCATTCGTGTTGAGGATGGCAGAACAGAGTTCCATTACCTCGCTTCACTCTAGTATGTATAACACTGCTCCCCAACCTACCCAACACGAATAGATCGGATGCAGCCAATCAACAAATTCTGAAGAAGGTAATTAGCTGGAGCAGGTGTAACAGACCATGGCACAAAAGTAGAACTCCCAGATGGGTTAGTGACCATTCCTGTCCATTGTCCCTAAATCCATGGTGAGTTTATGTTCCCAATAAAGAGGTCTTGAATTGGGTCATTTTTAGCAGAGGATGTGTAAAACAAGCACTACATAATGTCCATAACATGTATCACCATTTGTGCCAACACACAGACAGACAGACAGACAGACAGACAGACAGACAGACAGACAGACAGACAGACAGACAGACAGACACACACACACACACACACACACAGACACACACACACAGACACACACACACACACACACACACACACACACAGACAGACAGACACACACACACACAGACAGACAGACACACACACACAGACAGACAGACACACACACAGACAGACAGACACACACACAGACAGACAGACAGACACACACACACACACACACAATGGCTATGTACTAAATTTAGAGTGTTTTGAGGGCACTACACACTTCCACAATGCTTGTGATGTAATGCTACAGACAGAATAAAAAACATAAGCTAAAGGTGCCTGCAAGCTAGACAATGCAAGGCTGGAGCAGTACATGCATACACCAGCAGATCTTGCCTGTCTATGAGGTGTTTAGAAGGCATGGCTAGAGTTTGTATAGCTGGAAAACCAGCAGGAGCCAAACACTCCTGCTGAACCAGAAATACGGAAGGAGTACACAGTCTCGCTGCCTCTCCTCCATCTTGATTTTTTACTAATCTCCTGCCTCATCTACGTTTTTATTAAGCTGTAGCAGAAGCTGAATGTCTTTACTCAGCATATGGGGTGTTTCTAGTAAAATAGACCTAACACAGAATCCTGAGTGAAACACACAAGGGGACTGTGTTTGTGATGCTGTATCAGCTCAGTGGATAGTCACCTCTAGTCATTACAAATGTGGCGTTGGGTGGATGACAAATTGCACATCAGTAAGCTACAGGCTGCAGTTGTACACTTTTAGGTAGGTGGAGGTGACTGGAAATACAAGGTGGAGTTTTATAAGGAGTTTTCTTATGAAGTGGATATGGAGTGCAGATCTGGAGTAATCAGACTTTCTTGATGACAGCATAGCAAAGCCTGAAAAATGAACACCTCTTCTGCTACCACGTATTTAGCTCTGATAGATTTTAGATTTGCCATATGACTCAAAATATGTCAATAAAAACTGTCAATCATCAGATTAATTAGAACCAGAGAGCTTTTTGAGAGCCTAAATCTCTGACTCCACAGGGGATAAGCCAATCTCTCTCCGGCTTGCAGAGTTTGACATGATGGGCACAGGAATCCTCTCAAAACAAAGGAAGGAGATGATTCAGAGCCCAACGGCATCATCTTATCTTTAACTGCAGTAATGAAACAGTGGATTACAAGCTCAATGAGAAAATGCAAATGAGATCAACTGCCTTGTACCACAAACTGAATCAATTTATACTGTAATGTGACCGTCACAAAGAAACTTCTCTTACACAGACAGTAATTTAGCGTATATGAATGTGGATGCCAATCACTCGCTTAACAGTTAAAGAAACAATTTGGTGAAAAAAATCAATTCCCACTTATAATTTCCAAAAATACCAACCAATCAGCCAGGACATGTTTGGTGTCTGGAGCTTGCTTGCTTAGTTTTGCACTGGAGAGATGAGGCCAAATTAGCCATCAAGCAATAAAAGCCGAAATCTCTGCCTGACTAAACATTACACATTCAATTTGCATCACGTTATCAAGCAAACTCAAATATACCTGCTTATGTGGTTTCTGAGACTGTCTGATGCTGTTAGCTTTAAAAATGGATACATTTTATTCAGACCAAATTCAGGTTTCTAGATGGGGGCCAGTACTTTTGATATCTATGTGATGTATCTCTGTCCAATTGTAAAACCTGATGTGGAATGAGGGAAGCATGAACATGTTAGAAACTGGGTACAGAACACGTTCAGGGTGCTGGGCTAGGCTAGTCACTTTTAACACAGTGAATATATTCACTCAAAGAGGCCAATAAAATATTTAGCCATCACTGCATTCACTGTAAACACGCTTACTCGCCTCCCACATTCTCCAAATTGAAATTTGAACCAATACATAAATATATCAAATGATGAATTCTGCAAAACTGATGAGCTAGCACTACATCGTGCTACAGAATTTTGCAATAACAGCACATAGAAGATATGAAACTCAAGTTTAGGTCCAGAATGTGCTTAACTCACCATTGTCGGAGATGTCCAGGCTGGAAATGTTGGGGATCTCTGCGATGCAGCCCTCCAGAATCTGCGAGCCTCCGGACCGCAGCTGATAGAGAGATGGTAGGAAGGAGAAAGAGAAATAAAAAACCAAAGCTACTATGAATGTAGTGCTTCTACTGATATTCTGAACAGGACAGTAGTATGACATAAGGTACCATCTAAATGGTGGCTGGTTTAGTGGTGTTATGAAATGGAATGTGTGTACATTAGGGCTGTCAAATGATTAATTGGGTTGTTTATATGTGGTTAAATATGATTAGTCATATTAGTTCACTTTTGACCCTAAAGAAAGATTTCTTTCCAATTAAGAACAGTGTATTTTGTTACAGCTGTATGAATGGACAAAATAAGCTCCATTGGAATGTATGCATTACTTATGCCAATAAAAGTTATTATTACTTATGACAATGTATGGTTATTATAACATAATTATTATAACATAAACCTGAACATGGTTTCCACAAGGTATCAGCACCTTCGTATTTTCATTGCTAACCCTTCCCTAACAGCATCCCCTTCCCTAACAGTAATATCTGTCCTGGCTGTTCAAAGTTTGCTAGTTATGTACTGGCTAACATTCTTGAGTTCAATATTAGCTAAAATGGTCACAGCTGAAAGAGTGCTTTTTGGTATTGTATTTGTTAGTCTTGAGCCAACTGAATTAGCCATCGGTTACCCAGGAGTACTGGCCAGCACAGTCTGCCAAACATGCTAAAGGTATCACTTAAAAAACTAAACTAACTAACTAAAAAACACTTACAATCTAAGTTTGAATATAAAAAAAAAAAACATAATTGCATATGTAATGCCAGCACATCGATTTTAAATCTAGAGGCAATGCATTAACAGGACAAAAGTTGTTTATATCTCACTTTAATGTATTAAAAACAAGATAACACATTAACACTGACAGCACATATATGTTAGAGCAGAAAGAGCAATGTCCACTGAGTGACGGATGGCATGCAGACAGCAGCAGCAAAAAGTGGTTAGTGGTAGCGGTACTTACACAGTGGCCAAGCTAAGGGGTGCATTAGGGGAAAGGGAGGAGGTATATATTAGTCGCTGGTTAAAAACAAAAACAAAAAAGCTTTTTAATTGTGCAACATAAAAGCAAATTAAAGAAAAAGCATTGTGCCAGGAGGAGAGTGCAAAATCAGGCAGCAAAGCTCAGAAGTGCACTTACGTTAATGAATCAGTCAACAAATAAATGTTAATAATGCACTGCTGCGCCCATCAGCGAGAACGTAGTTATACACTACAGGACAGATGTTTGGAAGCAACACTTTACATAGACATTTTAATTTCTTCAAGATACAAGTAACAAAAAAGACATGTTTAATAACGTAAAGGCAAAGGTATACGCAGCAATAGTGTCATATAGGGCTGCACGATTAATCACTCTTTTATCCTTATTGCACTACGAGTTTCTGTAACAAATACATCATTACCAGCTGCAACAACATGTTTAAACTAAATTTTACCGGTTGGGAATATAAGGTCAAGGGGCTTGACAGTGCATTTGGTTGAGTAGGGAGTAAACCCTGCTTGTCAACTTAACCACTCGCATATCTAGCTACTTACAAAGCACACATGCATTTCATTCACAACCCACTCTGTGCTTAACTTCTATTATGCAATGAATATTCTAAATGTGCTGGCTATGCTGATACCCAGAGTGCATAGCAGTAATGACTCCTGATAAAGCAAGCCTTCATCACCACATAAAGCACCGTCAGGAATTACATATAGATTTTTATTTTTATAGGCTGCTCAGGAAATGCTGGGTGCTCATGATTGCCGGCCCTTAGAGTGCACAAAAATGTGCCTGGAATTACATAAATAGCTATATGCCCGATGAGGCCTGCACAAAAAGTATCAATAATGAGAGTTATTGATTATTAGGTCTTACTAAGTTAATCATAATATAGAGCTTCTCATGTCGTCACTACAATATCCAACACCTTTACAGCACATTGCATTTTACGTCCAGAAAATGAAGCTCTAATATACAACTAAGTTGTTCAGAATTGCTTTGGTCCTGGTGATTACCCTGCGGGTTTTTATAGCAGCTGTAATTATATCCACATAATTTACACATTTAGCTGCTTCTGAAGGTTTGATAAGCTGAATCAGGCTGTTAAATATGAAGTGTTTGCAAATAAACAAAAGAACACCATTAAGGCTTTCTCTGTATAATATGCTACAGTAAGACTTACCCAGATCAGAACTTATGACGTAGAGGTCAATCCAGCTCCACATTTGGCATAATTTCATGCTGCCAAAACCTCATATAGTTTCGTTTCATTTTGTTCTATAATTATCTTTCCAGGCTTCCATTCCATACTGCATGGGGAGGAATGTCAGTTGTACTGCGAGGGTTTTGATTGTTGAATGTAGAGATGGATGTGTTTACACTGTGATTAACCTCCTCCTGAAGTGGTTTGACATATCATTCTGTGTGTTTACACTTGCAATTTTATTTGTATGGTTTTATTCAGATATAGTCCTGATACTCAAGATGCCCAAACTAATCAGGTGTAAACTGTGTAATCCGACTCTACACTCATATTTTGTACTGTTAAGATCCGCAAACATTTGGGTCCGTACGAACCAAATCAGAAAGCACATGGAAATTAAAAGGCACAAAAGATAGCATGGCTTCAGGGTCAAAGACCAGCTCAGAGTCTGAAAGTCAAGTTGAAAGAAACCAAGAACATGAACCACTGAAGCGACCAAATAATGTGCCCTTTTTACAGTAAGCCTGAATACAAGTGTCAATCATTTGAATGATCATTTGAATCAGAAGAAACTGAATCTTTTGGGAGTGGATCTGCATCAGTCAGCAGACATAACTGTTTACTTCCGTTTGAGTCATGTGAAGCACTGTTCTTTTGTGCATGCAGGTTGATTCAAAAGAGTGACTTATTCAGACCAATGTCAGTTGTAGGTCACATTTAAAATGTGAATAGCCTGATCAGAAAATCAGATTTGGTGAGAAAATCTGATTTACCTGCTATGTGTACTAGCCAAAAGAGCATTGCTGCAAACCAAAACATTATATTTCAAACAAAACCCTTTGATTAAAGTAGGTGGCAATAAATGTGGTTTTATTTTTAGTAGTTCACAAACACTGTAAAAATAAAAATATTAATTAATTACCAAATAAATAATTGTGATAAACAATTTATTCAGCTCCGGCTCCAATAAACAAACATCACCCACTGCTGCCCTCAAAAGGTGGTACAGCACCAAAACAGAAGTTAAAATTCTGTCTGTTTGTTGTAAAATAAACAATTCAGTTATGAAAGCTAACACCTGTATGAAATAAACAGCTCAAAATCAGCTCAAATAATACAGTCAGTTAACTGTGTAGTAACTGTGACAGAACTAGTATCTACATAGAAGCCTGACAGTGTTTTGTTATACTGTACAACCCTGTATAATGACAAAGTTAAACTGAATTGAATACATACACAGCAGCAATGCACACAAACAAACTCATACAACATGTACATACTAAATCAGGAAACATCAGTTTAGGCCTTAACTACATAACCACCATGCTCAGCAAGAGTTCTCAGTCAAACACTAGAGCGAAATCTCATCACTGGAGCTTTAATTAGGTTTCTAATTTCCCTGCTAGAGGACATACATTATCTTCAGTACCTCACAACGAAATCTGCCCCAGGGCCATCAAAACGTTTGCTAGTGTGTGTGTGTGTGTGTGTGTGTGTGTGCGCACACATTAGTGTGGCTGTATTTGTTGGTTTGTTTATATGCTGGAACACGCACACACTCTAACACACAAACCCACTATTAGCATTGTAAATGTCCTCTCTTTCTCCATGCTGCCTCTGTCCAGTGTCACATTATGCAGATATCTGCTGAGGAACGTTTGACATGTACTGTGAGGGAGTGGGAATTCAGCACTGAGGGTTTGTGGAATGCCCCGCTCGCAGCCACAGTGCTGTTTGGTCAAGCACTTTTACACCAACAGAACTACAACAGCTAAAAGCTGAACTCCAAAATCCCGTCTCCAAAAGAATACAGTTTTCCTCTTTTGCCACCCTCGGCCTAGACTTTTGACAGCATATAACACCACAGCTAGTTTTCCAAAAATGTACTATTATTCCTATTTTGACATTTCTGAAACAGCTTGATTGAAAAGCCAGACATCGAGTTAAACTAATACTTTGCATTACTGATGTTAAAAATATACACATAATAATTTATGATTAATGAGACATTTTGTTCATACTCTTACTTCACAAACTGGACACCCACTGAAATTAACAAGAAAAAAAAAAACCTTCCAATGGATTTAATATGAGTTTTAAATGTGGGCTTCCAGAGAAAAGCACTGCACCGCTCACAGAACAGTTAACAGTGCATGTTGACATTGGCCATAGTCAAATAGACTGGGGCTTCCTGTGTGCTACTGTGTTTTTCTATCACCATATAAATGCAGTACTATGTTGTTTTGTTGTTGAATGCACTGTGATTGTGCCTGAGCTTCTGCATCAGAAGCTATTCACATACATTTTTTTTTACCTTTGTGTATATATATATATATATATATATATATATATATATATATATATATATATATATATATATATATATATATATATGAATTATCCACTTTTTAGACTATACTCTTAGTTTATGAACAGTTAAGAAGAAATGAGAAACTCAAAGCTGCAGCTTTAAACAGTAGATATCCCACTCAGCCTCTGCTTAGCTTAAATGGAGGCTGATTAACTCTGACTGAAGCTCATTTAGCAGCTGAGGTTGGACCGATTCCCTCAGTCATTAAGAGAGAGAGACAGGTGGGGTGTAAGCGGCTGCAGCATTGCTATGCAGACCCAGGGTGTCAGAACTGGCACATGGTTTCAATCTAAGTGAAATTAATATTGGGATCTGACTGACAGTGAGGGGTTCTGTGGTGGAGAATAAGCTGGCTGGCATATGGTACTTAATCTAATTAATTCCACACTGACAGAATGTCATCAGACTCAAGAACAATCAAGAACTGCAACTCCAATAAAGTTTGATTAACACCCTGGTCACTTTATTAGAAACCCCTACCCTGCAGCGTCACCTTGCTGGTGTACAAAGACTGTGAATTATCTGCTGATGCACAGTTTGTGTTTTCCATCCTCTACCGCTTAATCAACAGCCAGTTTCTGAGTCCAGAACTGCTCTGGACTGAATATCTGGTTCACCACCCTGTTCAGAAGGGTCCACCTCTTAAATAACAACTGGTAAACAGTAGCCTTGACATCACAAACCAATAATGAATGAAATAAAGGGGGGTTGATCATTATTTGGCATTAATAGATGGATCTACAGACCGTTATTATACAAATACAGTGGCAAGAACGTGTATGTGAACTCTTTTAAATTACTTGTGTTTATCTATTGTTCCACAATACAGTCACAGCGTAGCCAGAAAGAAAAATAAAAGTATCTGAACTCACTAGCTAACAACCTCTAAACTAACTGGAATCAGGAGTCCAATCAATGAGACTGGAGGTGTGGATTAGAGCTGCTTTGACTCATACCACACTCAAGCCTATTGAGAAGCATCTGCCAATGTGAGCCACGCTTCAACAAGAGCCTTTAGAAGGCCTATGTTCGGTTATTGTTCAATAGCTTCAAGCTGTAAAGAGTTACAAAAGTGATCTAAAGGAGTGTAGGAATTCATCAGTCGACATTACAGTGTCTACTCTCTCTAGAGGTGCCAGGCCAAGGTCACTCAAAAGATCCAACGCATAACGCTCGCAGAAGTAAAAAAGTAACACTAGAGTAACAGCTAAAGGCTTGAAGGAATCACTGGAATCTCAGTTCATGAGTCTACCAAATGAAAAACACCACTGCATGCCCGGAAATTTGCCAGATAACCCCATGACACTCCAAAGTGCTACTGGGAAAATGTTCTGTGGTCTGATGAACTAAGACTGAACTATTCTGGAACACACAGAACAGCATATGATGTGAATGGCACTGCATACCAACATGAAAACATCATCCCAATGGAGTGAGCATCATGCTTCCTCTGGACCTGGACTGACTGCTATCATTGAGGGAAAAACAAATTCCCAAGTTCATCAAGCATCATGTCACAGTGGCTGTCTGCCAGATGAAGCTCTGAAGAATATGGGTGAAGCAGCAGGATAACCCTTATCAACGAAGGCCCAAATCTACTACAGAATGGCTTCAAGAAAAATAAAATCTGCCTTCCGGCCCAGGCTTTTTTCCAATAGAGATGCTATGGACCGGCCCTGAGAGAGACCCTGAGAGAGACCACTTGCTGTAGGTTATTGCTTGAGTTTCAACAGTCATTAAAGTCAGTTATTAAAGACAAGAGTTCATTCATTTTTCCCACCAGCACTGTGATGGTTTAATCAGTGTGCACAATAAAGACACAGAGGTTGTAACTGCGTCTCTGTTACCTGTCCTTGCTACCTGCCTGTCTTTTAGGACCAATTAATACTGAAAACTATGTAATTCTAAAGGGTTCACATACTTTTACTTGCCACTGTATATGGTGTACATATAGGGTAGGTGGAGGTCAAAGTGCAGAGGCTTGTAATAAAGTAAACAGTGTGTGTATAACCAGGCCTGTCCAAAAAAAAATAATAGAAAAGAGATAAACTCTCTGAAGGGATAAAATTACCACTTTTTTTGTTACTGACATTTCACACATCAAGCTCCTATTAATAGCCTTTTTCTTACCTCACAGCAGCTGAGGTCCAGTGCCACCTCTTTGAGGTTGGGGTTACTGGCCAGACCAAGCAGAAGCGCTCTAAACAAAATGAAACAGTTTTTCTAAATGACGCAGTACTGGATTAATATTATTCACATTACAAAAAATGGCTTTAATTTCTTCAGGCTGTCCAGATTCAGCACACCAGAAAATCTCCAACTGCACCACAATTAAATTAGTTTGGTTAAATTTAAAAGGATTATTAAAAATACTGAATAGACAAATTAAATTGGAGCTGTTGGAAATAGACCACTACAGCCAGACGTCAAGACAGTTCATTAATGTAGATTGGTGGGAACAATTGTTTGTTAAAGTTTAAACAGTGCAGTTACATCACATGGCATACTGAACTGAATGGAGAACACAGAGAGTGAAATATCTTACTTCAGTGCTTCAGGAGGCAGTTTAGTTCCTGATACGTTGATGCTGCTGAGGACCATAGCGCTGCTGAAGAAATGTTTGAATGCAGGAGGAATATCTTTACTTTTCCTGTGGACACACACACACACACAGGCGCGCGCACACACACACACACACACACACACACACACACACACACACACACACACACAGAGAGAGAGAGAGAGAGAGAGAGAGAGAGCAATTAAATAAACTACTGACACACACATTCTCAATCTTAAACGGCTTGCTAGCTGCTGGTTGTACTCAAAATCTGAGTAGCACCGGAGAAGCACAAAGAACCAGCTTGAATTGATTCTAGCCAATAATATCAGACCTCATTCACTATTGTTGAAAATTAGCCAGCTAGCTAACACTGGAACATCTACCTGACTGATTAAAGTGCACTGTCCCATGTATATAAATAAATTAAAGGATTAAAAGATTAACTATCACGCATCTCCCCAATCCAATAAAGGCTATATAGATACTGTCTAGTGGTCTGAAAGAGCGTACAGCCTTCCTATGCCAACCTGAGAGTGAAATTGAGCTGGCAACCCCACATGCCCAGGGCCGCTTGGGATTCTCTTTCAAATCTCCTCATAATAAAATGTGCAATTTGCTGCTTTTAGAGAACAGACAACATGATAAGCTCAGAAAAACACCCAGGGCTGATTTTCCAGGGGAAGATTAAGGCATTCATAGTTAAAACACTGGTACTACAACACCAAGACTCATAGTATCATAATTTATTATGATAAAGACATCATACTGTCTTAATGCATACTACTGCTACGTCCTTCTACCTAAACGACTTATATCACAGTGCTACTTGTGCTACTACAGTGCTAGACGGTGCTGCTTTCAGTCTAGCTCCAGGTAGCAGCCAGCTAACAGGTTATACAAGAGCCAGGAATACTATGAATGACTATGAATGAAGGAGTAGTTTAAAAAAAAAAAAGTTTAATACCAGAAAACTGATGGAGTTGATTCTACACAGTAATCTCAATTCAAGCCCAGCCAAGTCAAGATTTATTTATACAGCGCCTGTTACAACAGATGTTGTCACAAAGCAGCTTTACAGAAAATCTGTCTGGGTCCAAGGCTCTCAGTGAGCAAGCCAAGAGGAAGAGGAAGAAGCCTCAAGAGGAACCAAGACTCCAAAGGGGAACCCATCCTCCTTGAGTTGACACTGGATAACAAAACACCACCTCCCCCCCCCTCCCACCCACACAAAAAAAAACTGAACATTGAGGAAAGGGGAAAAGAAATATAGAGCAATGCTTATTATATGTTATACTTATTACGTTGGATTTCATTATATTTGGCAGGGAAACGTAAAGGGTTAAAGTCGGATTAATAATCTTAGCTGAACTAGAAGGACTGGCTAAGTTTTCTCTGCCTGCTCCTTTAGCCTATTTTTGTTAAAGCGTATATTAGCCGATATTTTTGATGGTTTGAGGAAGAGTTTCCGATGTTGCTCTCTCTACTCTAACCAATTGAGCATCTGTGGAATGTGCCGGAACAATATGTCCAAGGTAAGATCAATAGCAGCTCCATCTCTCACCTTACAGGTAATAAAGGATCTGCTAATAATGTCAAGGGTTTTGTAGAGTTCATACCCCAGAGAAATGCAGTTTGGAGTTTTCATCACCAACGTCCAGTAAAACCAAGGGTGTCTATATGTACTCAATCCTCTGTTATTGTAGCCACCTCTCCCTCGCTCTCTCTCATACCACTAAGCTCTTATTTTGAGATATCTTTCCATTTTGCTGCTTGTGGATTTAACTACAGTTGTGTTGTGAGCTCTGTCCAGTCGGGTCCGAGTGATAACTGCTATTTCAAACATCAGCAGTGCGTTTTGCCTGTGAATAATTCCTCAGACATCCTTTGGGGCTAAATAGCAACATCTGCAGTAGCTGGAAATAACTTCAACAGAACGTCCCATTTACAAGCTGTATTTGAATGAGGGAGTCAAACAACATACTGTCAAACATCAAACACAAAATAGCAAACACAAAAATGGCCTCATGTTAGATCTAATCACTGAGGGAAGATTAACTGCTACTGTCAGCAGTCAGGATTTCCCACCAGTATGAATGGGACTCAAGTTACTGTGGTCTGCTTAGGTGGGAACGGTTTGTCAAACTAGGTAGATGTACTGACGGCATCCGGAATTTAGCGGTGTTAATCATTTACCCCGTAACTTAGACAAGACTAATCATGGGGCACGACTGAAAGCTGGAATGTGTATTTTAGATGTTCAGGGTTAATGTGTGTATTGTAAGTCGAGTGTGTGTGGTAGTTGACTCCAGATGGTCTCCTGAGGGAAAACAGGCTGCCATTCAATCATCATAAACCTCCTGAGACTTTGAATCAATTTTTCTCACTCTGTACTCACAGTGTGAGAGAGAACCCAAAGCCATACAAAAATAATGATGCTGTCAAGCGAGGAGAGCAAATGTCTTCTTGGGGTTTGTTTTGCCCTGAGATATCTTCTACAGAAGTGTATGTGTCCATGTGTGTATGTGTGTATATGCGCTCTGCAATGATACTGAAGATATATCACCCCCTCTTATGCCCCAAGCAGAAACAAATGTCTCTGCTTGTGGCTGATGGATGAATGAGGAACTGTGGCTAGAACGGCCTAAAAATATGGCCAAAAAACCTTCATAATACTTAATGATATTTTTTAAGATCCACAACACATGCCTTGATACTTAGTATTTTGGAGTTAAAAGGCACAGAAAAGCTGCAGGAAAGCCACTCTGAAAATATACCATCAAAAACTACAAGTACTATATTTTTTTTATAACATTCCACAGATTAAATGCAGTTAAAAAGATGAATTATGCTTTCTTTATTGTAAAAAGCAATCGGCTCTTAAAGTACAGATTTTCACGAAGCTTAGAAAGTCTCAGACTCCACAGTTTTATCATGATACAGATAAAATGTGAGCATACTGCCTATATAACTGTGAGCCTGCTCTTGTGTGTGTGTGTGTGTGTGTGTGTGTGAAAGTGTGTGTGAGTGTGTGTTCCCTACAGACGCTGCTTATCCCTAGCCATATGCTGCAGCCTGTAGTTGAGCTGAACAGGGACCTCTACATGGCCAACCCAGTAGCATCTTCTGTCAGTGTGGGCACAGTTGTATTAGAATCAACAACGTTTTGTTTGGTCATAGGGCTGCAACAAACACCGCAACATAGTACTACAGTGATGGTAGCATGCCAAATAGGAAGACTGCTTTCATCGCCATGTCGAAGGGGAGTCACTAAAAAAGTTTACCGTTTAGTAAAGTTTAACGGTTCTTTAATGAATGTCCAGGGAAAGTGGTCAAGATTTTAGAACTAAAGCCACTAAAGCAAACGAGGTCCTAAAGTCACTAAATCTAGCGGCTTAGGCAGTAATGAGGCAGAGAAACTTTACTTGTCCTCTAAACTGCTTTCAATCTTCTGGGTTGTTAAGATCTTTGGCAATAACCCAGAATTCAGACCCTAAACACTTCACTGGGCTAACTCCAGTTCTGGACAGACAGACACAGCTGCTGCTATATGTACATACAGACGTCTGAAAAAGTGATTTTGGTCAAATCAAACAGACCATGAGACGTCTGCCCATCTGCTCTGCCACCAGGCCATCTTAGGACTTTCTAGGGTGTTTTCAATTCACAGCTAAAACCTGAACTTTAGAGGAGAGCATCAGTCGGGACAGACCACAAAAAAGGGAGTTTATCACACATATAGGATCCTTATCCACTTTCTGCACAACCCGTATTGTTGTTAATAACCCAGGTTGTTTTGTGTCCTGGATAAGTTTGGTAAGTAACATGCAGTCAGCATGTGTTCACTTTACACCTGAAAACGGCTTAGTGATTGGAACCTCAGATCTTGTACTCAGGTGTCAAAATCTCAAAGGAAGGTCAGATGAAATGAGAGGAGATGAAAGTAGGCTGTAGTGCTTACCTGTGGGCAAAGACGCTCTTAGACACGTTGAGGACGGCGAGATGCTGGACAGACCCTCTGAGGAGTGCAGAGCAAAGCTGGAACACACATATGAGACTCTATTAAAAATGTACAAAAGTATCCCGATTTTTTTTTATTTTTTTTTTTACATACCCATGACCTAAAGCATATTAGAGTTTACTCAATTATTCATGTTCATGAGGCTTAAAATGAATGGAGGTACGGAATTAATATATTTATCAACTAGCTAATTTAACCCTCGTTCCATTAATCAAATTCAGCACAGTCGCAGGCCCACAAAGGAAGCCCGTTCACATGCTGGACTCACCAGGTCCAGCGAGCAGTCTGTATTGGACAGGTCCAGGGTGCTCAGGCTGTTTGGCTGGCTGAGGAAGTTGTAAAAATTCTGCAGCAACAAAATGACAAAGAGGTTTGATGGTGGAGAAAGGGCCATTTAAACATTTCTACTCTTCCACATGGACTCATGATTACAGCTGCGAACAGGAACAGATCTTCATATTGCAAACTGTTGCATCAGCCGCGATCCAATCAAAGCACTCTGATCGAAAGTGGACAGGAATTAATGGGGTCATCACAGAGAAAGCTGCTCATGTCATAGTCAGTGAACAGTCACAGCAAGGTAAGGGTTTAATCAGCAGTTCAAACAAGCATCTAGAACAAGGGACGTAGAGGGAGTGGAAAACCCTGCATGCAGGATGGTCAGGGCTTTGTATTTAACATGGTTACTGATATGGTAGAAGTATAGCAATGTGTGTTGACTGTTTTAGGGCTGCTCCATGGTCAGAAACTGACCATGTGAAACTAAGAGTAGTTCTTCTACATCATTCCTTAACAATTTTAGCAGTAGCCAGGTACACCCACTAGCTAGGTCTCCCACTATCACTTGATGCTACCAGGCTGGGAAGTTGAAGACTACCATGTGCTCCTCTCAAGTCACGAAAAGCATGGGGCAGCTCAACATGTTTGGAGGATAACACTAATCTATTATTCTAGTATGTCAGCTAAATTACATCCATTGTTGGCTAGCATCTTGGTAAGTGTTTGGGAAAAACAGGTAGCACCATCCTACCCAGCCATAAGGAGAGAAATTTCCAGCACAAGACACCTGCATCCTAATTATTTAGAGTGTCAGTAGCCACATTAACTTATCATTTAAATTCAGGGCATGAACATCAGTCAAAGCTCACAGTTCTGCTGTCGCTAACCTTTCCTGGAGTATTAGCACTATGACAGATGCACTACACTGATGTTCCCTCACTGAGAGGAGCTTGGCAGACCTACATCACCACAGCATGAACGCTATACTGATTTACATCCCCTCTGACTCCAAACGACCCCACAAATACATGCCTGTCAATATCCCAGCATGCACAAGGAGTGGATCAATCAGCCGTTATTGATATGAGCATTAGCAGAGAACAGGATACAGGATTGTAATGAGAGAGAACAAGAGAACGAGTGAGAGAGAGAACAAGAGAACGAGAGAGCGAGAGCGAGAGCGAGAGCGAGAGCGAGAGAGAGAGAGAGAGAGAGAGAGAGAGAGAGAGAGAGAGAGAGAGAGCGCAAGAGAGAGAGAGCGCAAGAGAGAGAGAGCGCAAGAGAGAGAACATGACAGAAACAAAATCCCTGCACTAGTCTAAACCCCCAAGGAGTCAGAGGATCAAGTCCTAGCTCCAGGCTCAGTGGACAACTCCCACTCCAACCCATAACACTGCTGTCCTGACCACCCTTTTCCCTCCATCAGGGGGCAGCACTTACCGGCAGGTCATCCCCACGCAGAATGTTCCCTGAGAGGTCCAGGTGGCTGAGGGTGCTGGGGATGGACTGGTTGGCACTCAGTGACTGGGCAAGGCTGTTCACCCCTACGACACAAAGAGAATGAGAGCAGTACATCAGAAAACTGTAACAGGTATTTGCATATGCATCAAACGTCTGCATTACAAGAAATCTGGGGGTGTGAGCATATATAAGGTGCATGCTGGTAGGCCTAGGAGATAAAACATGAACAACAATAATAATAATAATATAAAAAGTCAAACATTTATCAATGCTGATAGTAAGAGATGGCAAATCAGTATTACTGGGTACCAGGCCGATATCAGCAGAAATGACTGGATAGAATATTGCACTGGATCCAGTCTGATCCTGTAATAAATCTTTCCTGAAATGGTACACAAGTACACTGGTGCAGACTGGTAGAGTGCTCGAGTAGTTTGAGAATGAGCGCCTCTATGCCAGGTAATGCAATAAAGAGAACATGTAGGAGTCTGGGAATCTATTGCCATGTGTCCAATGGGACACAATGCTTACCATGAGTTCATCTTCGTTTACTACAGTAACAGCCACTAATCTTCTGGAAAGGTTTTAGACTAGATGTTGGAACATTGTTGTGAGGATTTGGTTGCATTCAGTCACATGAGCATTCGTGTGGACAGGTACTGAGGTTGGAGGAGTTCTGGATCATAAATTCCACTCAAATCCATCCCAAAATAGTGGATAGAGCTCCATCAGTCCAGTTAACACTGTTCCTCTGTTCCACAGGCCAATGACCGGGCTTTACAACATCCTAGTCTCCACTGCATTGAGCATAATCATCTCAGGTGGAGCTGCTCCGGTGCATCCCATCCAATTAGCAATGGGTTATTGTTGTTTTTTTAATGGATATTATACAAGCAGTGCGTGGGCAATCAAACCTGCATTAGCAATAAGGGCACTTTAAAGTAGCTGAACTCACCAATAAGCAGGGCTGCCTGGATACTTTTGGACATACAGTGTATGCTGGATTTCACATCTTGAGAAAAACATGCCTACAAATCGCTTCTTATTCAAATAACAAACGGGCCACAACGTACTGTGTTAAGTTACGACTGTTATGATACAGGTACGTTTTTTTCCCCAGTGTTTGGCTATTTCAGTGTAATCATGTTGTTAATCTATTAAGCCAACATCCATGTTTCATGAAGAAAGATGTTATTTGTTATGTTCTGCAAATCATCAGTTTTAAAGCCACTGCAACAGATAAAACCAAAGCATCTGTTGATTAACACATTTATTAAAGCAGAATTTAACATTTTATATTACAAAAAACAAGTGCTGCCTCTGGCTGCTACAGAATGAGCTGAAGCCAGACACTCTATCAGGACAGAAGGATGGATATGGGACACAGACTACACATTAAAGAAAACATTAAAGATTATGAGACACATGTGCTTTACTTTCCATTTGAACATCCTAAAGCCAGAAGCGGGATGTTCTGTAAATCAATGCTGCTTAACACATCGGCATGGAAACGCCTTGGCCAGGTGTTTAAGTAAACCCAACATTTCATTTTTTTTGAGTGCATTAATTGAAAAAACATTATTATACTAACTGTTTATTACATGTAAGACTGTAAGTGTTGATGTGAAGCTTGCTGTGAGAGGTCTGAGCTACTAAAGATTTGGCAGAGATAGCCATGCTGCCCCCTCACCCGTGTCCTTTCACACTCTGAGCCCCAACGCGCTGTGCCTGCCAGCCAGGATGACAGCACAGGGGCCATCAGCTGTCGAGCGGAGCGGGTCAGCAAGACGCCTTTTATGCTGTTCGTTTTTTCAGAACATGAACAATCCTTGGCAGCAGAGCCGAAGGAACCCAGCAAGCGAAGCAAGCAAACCAGGCAACAGACATCAAGCTGAGAACAATGCTTAATGTGCAAATGCATAGGCTTGATCAACAAGCAACTTTTGGAAGAGTTTACACTTCTAACAGGACTTTAGTTTTGTGGTTTCCTGGTCTCTACAAAGTCTCTGATACAGTAATATCACTAGTATCAACTGTCCGCCTATACTGAATATTAACGGAACCAGGATGAACAGAATAAATGTCCCTTTTTTTGCACCGCGCTGCTCATCCTGCACTGATACGCGGCATGGACACATTACTACAACAGAGACAGAAGTAGCTGGAACTGGAAGCCAAACCAAAAAGTTTTTTGTTTTTTAATGTTGATTTAGTCACAAAAATTATTCATACAGCTTAGCTCATCATTTGACTGTATTAGAGTCAGTTGTAACAGGTGAAACCAATACATAATTTAAACATAAATATTTATAAATATGTAACATTAATAAATAAAAGTAATACATCATATAAATATGAAAAATATTAACATATATACATATATATATATATATATATATATACACACACACACACACACACACACACACACACACTATTACAATATAATATAATAAATATTTGCTTGTGGAGCTTGATATAAAGCTGTATGTAGGATATTTTATCACATCTAAATCACAGAGCCTGAGGTTAGCCTCCTCTTCTTCTCTTCCTGTTCCTTAAATGGTGCAGTTCCATTCAGGCACCTCAGTGTATTGACGCATTCGAGCACTAATTAAGATGGAACGTTTCATTAAAGATAATCAGCATTAAAGGAATAATGTTATTGAATGTTAGCATTTACTTTTCACATTACACTGTTAAATATCTGCTGACAGAACTTCAACTGTACTTACTCTTCGGCTATTTTCTGCCGTGTCTGAGGTATTTTCATTCATTTATGTGGCTGAAAATTTTTATTAGTCTCCCTACAACACTTATAGATCCTGTAATGCATAAAGGGCAATGTAATAATAAAGTTCTTCAGACTGTTTGTCTCTGTAGCGTGACTGCCTATGGCATTTATGCATATTTATTTATATATTTTAAGCTATATTTTACAAACTATATTATAACATGTGTTTACGTATTAGTACACATATCAAATTATTTATAACGATTAAAGTATTATTTATTCTGAATTTGGTCTCAGTCTTGATCTCGAACACTCCATGTCTCAGTCTTGACAGGGAATCGGATCTAGCAGTCTTGACTACAACACCACATTTGATAGCTCTTTAAAATGGCTAGCTATTAAAATGACTCCTCAGGCACTACACTATTAATCTCATCAGACTGGGGGGTACAATAGTTTAATTAGCTAACAGAAATATGATTTGGGTTTACCATCAAAAAATCTGGAACATGGAAAAAAGACTTCCTAATACACTCACCCAGGGAGACGCGGTGTTGCCTGAAAAAATATCATGTGGCTATATAATCACCATGATGTATACATTACTAGTTACAGCCGTGTGCTATTCCTGCTGGCAGAAGACATCAGAATAATTCAGTGGAGGGTGTTTGGTGGGAGGTGGGAGTTAAAACAGAGTTCATACATAAAGATTCACGTGCCACTTTCTGGCCCACTGTTGTTCCTGATGGGTTGAAGGATTATGAGTTGAGGAACTCATTCAAGACTATAAGTCTTCTAGTACACTGAGGGACAGATGTTTCCACAGACAGCTGAGATCAATTACTGCATTAATACCCAGCATTAAAAGGCTTTATGAAAGAAAACTGAACAACCATTATTAATGAGCAGTAATTCACTGTGATCCAGAAATGTAAGTAGCTACTCAATAGCCAGAGAAAGAGAGATGTAGAGAGAGAGAAAGAGAGATGTAGAGAGAGAGAAAGAGATGCAGAGAGATGCAGAGAGAGAGAGAGAGAGAGATGCAGAGAGAGAGAGAGAGAGAGAGAGAGAGAGAGAGAGAGAGAGATGCAGAGAGAGAGAGAGAGAGAGAGAGAGAGAGAGAGAGAGATGCAGAGAGAGAGAGAGAGAGAGAGAGAGAGAGAGAGAGAGATGCAGAGAGAGAGAGAGAGAGAGAGAGAGAAATAAAGAAGGGCTGAAAGAAACCCAGAGAGAAGGAGAAACGGAGACAGAGAAAGGGAAGAGAGACAGAAAAATTAGGAATAATTAAAAAAAAAAAAAAAAACACTATTTTATTATTTATATTGTTTTATTATATAATATAAAATATTAATATAACATAAATATTATTTAATTAAATGATCCAGAACCTTAAAGAAATTAATTACAGCACAGTCCAGATCTTCCCCTTATTTACGGTCGAACTGACAAATAACACTTTCTCCAAGTCTATTCTTGCTCTAATTCATCCAGGGTGCCAATAAACTCGGTACAGTCAGATTCATATTATGATTTTGTAAGACATTCCAAAGTAAACCACTTTGCTGTAATCAGAGTTCTACAGAGAGAAGTACTTTTGCTTTTAAAAACAAAATGAAAGAATAAAACAAGCTGTTCCCATTCTTAGGATTCCAGTTAAACTGTCCTCAGACTGCTGCCTGCGCATTTGCGTTGCAGGAATGTGTAGTTCTGCAGCCCATAAATGTTCTGCATAATCACTGGAGAGTTAGCGGTCTGCTTCAGAGTGCAAGGTGCTGCTCATTAGTGTCTTATTACACACACAGGGCCAGCTGGTGTGAAGTGCCTCATTTAGAGTGTGAGCTCAGAGAAATGTCGAGCCAATTTCCACTCAAAAACATCTTATTCCAGCAAATGAAATATGAATTTCGGAGCTGTGCGCAGATACATAGGGGGTCATGCTACAATAGCTCAACAGAGCAAAGAAAAGCCCCAATTACACGCAACCCTTTATACCCCTTATTCGAGTCTCAGACGCAGCATACCTACTGTTTAAAGCTTTACTGAAGCTACAGTAAGGCCAATGCATACATTTAACAGTTTAGCAAGATAAAGCCAAACAGGTTCTAGGACTTTTTTTTAATGAATCTACTTTTTTTGCATTTTACTTATTTATTTTTTGCAGATTAATCTGTTTGGCAGAAATCTTTTTTTTCCTGGTGATTTTTTTTATTTTCTTTACAATTCTTTATTTTATCATTTTACCAACAGATTTATCCGACTACTATAACAAAATACTTTATTCTACCAATAAACTTTATTCTACCATTCTACCAACAGATTTATCTGACTACTACACCAAAATACTTTATTCTACCAATAAACTTTATTCTACCATTCTACCAACAGATTGTATTCTACCACTCTACCAGAAAACTTTATTCTAGCCTTCTACCAACAGACTTTATTCTACCCTTCTACCAACAGACTTTATTCTACCCTTCTACCAACAGACTTTATTCTACCCTTCTACCAACAGACTTTATTCTACCAACATAAGATTAATAAATGAATTATAGCTTACATTTTTATTATTATTGAGATATAAAAAAAAAGTTTGAAGAAGAAGCTGGCGAATAAGAATTAAACTTTAGACGTGTATGTCTGACTGCTTTTTTAACATGGATGAGCAGTAGCTCTGGTGTATGAACTTTGTGGAATTTTGAATGTTCAACCCCAGACAACCACGTTAACTTGTGGAAAACTATATGATATTATAGGACACCTTTAGTAACCTAACATAGCTTGCATTGAGAGTGCTGTAGGACAGAAATCAGAAAGAAAACACATTTCCAAAAAGGAAAGTGGCTGTTTATTTAGTTTGTATTTCAAGATCTTCTTTCCAAACAAGCTGAAGTGCCCAGTAAATGACACACACAGTTTTGGCCATCTATCAACACCACTAAAACTAAAAACTCAAAACGGTAAACGATGCATTATGCACACTGTGTTGTGATTACCTTTGGGTGACAATGAGGTTCTGGAGAAGTTGAGGTGTTTGAGGCCTTTGCGGAGTTTGGCAAACTGAGCACCCAAAGAGGCGATTCCTGTAAGACAGAATTACTAGTCAGACTCAACAGCAAAACAGAGCTGCAACATGTAATTCCTTATGCAGTGTTTGTGAAGGTTGCTGACATTATTTTATAACATTTTTCATAAAGGTTACTCCATCCTAACATGTCTTTCACTCTCCCCCTTCTCCTGTTTATCCCTCTGTTCATGTTCCCTTTCCTTCTGCTGTTTCATTGCTCTTGGTGTGTTTTGTGCAAGCACAAAGCAGACAAGCAGACTGCAGTCTTACTGGCCATCCACCTTCATGACTCATGACTTCCACATTTTACACCAGGACAAACAAAAGCCTGCACTAAGCTCTAGCTGCATGTTTAATTAATAGCCCAAAAGGGAAAGTTCGACTCTCCAGGGTGTTATGAAATATTAAAGCTTTGTGAGTTTGGCTGAGCAGTCTGAAAACATCCTCTTTATGGGTTACACGGCCTGACTTGCAGTTTTGCATGACAAATGCTTTTAATTACAAAAACGCCCAGGTGGACCTAGGCAGGGCAAATAGAGGTTATGCATGATCCATAGATCACCAGAATGATCATCCGTAACGACTTATACACAAAAATATCCAAGGGGGAGTGCAGTCTGCATAGTTATCTATGCTGGAACAGGTGTGTTAGAGCAGGAGGAAAATGAGATTCTGCATAGCAGTATAGGCCTGGGATTGAACCACTGACCTCTGCTGTTGTGACCTCAATTATAGTCAATTATAATTGACTATATAACAGTTTATTTGAAATAATAAACTGTTAATTCACTTTCTTACTGCACTAAAACTCTAATACTGCCATGATGTTCTTATTATCACAGTGTGCCCCTAATCAGATGCTAAATAGCTGTTTAACTTTAAGCCAAATTTACTATAATCTCTTCATCGCAGTCCCCTGAGATAATCAACGGAGCAGAAATGCAGACATGTTGACAACAGCTTCCAAGATTAAGCATTCTTCATTTGCAATGTTTAGGCTCAATTAAAATTCCAAGTATTTTTTATATAGAAAATATGCTGTAGGTTATATCAACATAGTCAAAACAACTGGCAAGAAGGCCGCAACAAAAATGTGAATACCTCTGTACACTGCTCCACGCGTTACTTGGGGAAAAAAAAGTACGCTTCCACTGACTTACATTAAAAGTAAAGTATGTCTTTTTCTTTCTCCTGTAAATGTATCGTTTTTTGGGGAATTAATAAATAGGTGAAACATACATAAAATATGAGCTGGTAAAAACTTATGCCACATATTTTTTCTATATGCTGCTATGTTTTAGCATGGTATGTTTTACTCTTGTAAATGACAGTGTGTATATGCGTATATTTACACTTTAAATATGTATGTATATATAACAGTTACTTCAGTATTTTTTTTATTCCAGTTTTTCCAAGATACTTTCCATAATCCATAATTAATTAATTTGTAATTAGTGACTAGAGATAGGTCTTTCTGTCAAACCATTTGCACTCACCTCTGTCCTCAAGAGGGTTGTTGGCAAGGTTTAAAGAGTGCAGTCCTGAGTTGGCGTTGTGGGCGAGGGCATTCGCCAGCTTCTGTGCAAAGTCCCTGGGGAACCACAACAAAGACAGCATTGAGGTTTGGCAGTGAAGCATGACCCAACAAGGCAACAGGTGTGCGTTTCACCCTGATTTTCACTAATATAGTTTATTTTTAATTAGTTTACTCATGAGGGACTGTGTGCTGGTCCTGAACAGATGCTTGGTCATTGCATCCCTCACTGAATCAGCAACCAGACATCACATAGTACCAGACATCCCCATACACAGTATAACGCAGATCTATTTACAATATTCAGCCACGATCATATGACTGGTCATGTGACTGTTTCCCTTAACCTGGATTAAAGTGATGTTTTTTTTAAATGAAGAAAGTCAGGAATGTAATAGAGGTGAATCCTCAGTGGATGATGTCACTGGTTTACTAAGCTGGATAATATTCATGAATGAAATCTGATGCCCTTTTGACTGCTTTCGATTAAACGTGGTGAGACGATGTGTACTCGAGGAATAAGGCTGACGTTCCAGTAATCTCTGACTGATCGCACAGAGCTTTCCAACTAAACATACTCAATCCTGTGATCTGTACTCTCTTAGTGTGGGCTTAGCTCCAATTTCAGAAGGGCCAGATCTATACTTGCAGAGATGTGATATCAGCTGGGAACAGGTATAAACAGGGAAACTGGGGAAAGTTTGAACTAAATCTGTTTCATTCCTTAGAAAGGGCTTCTCATGCTCTACTGACGGATCATATCTACAGTGGGGTTTGGAATGTTAGCTTGTAGCAAAGCATTACATCCTGACCCTTTACTCACAAAGTTATCAGCAATTAGTCAACACTGACTCGACTTATATCAACCCTGCTGGAACAAAATCTCCAAAATGGAAACATAAAATCTTAATTCTTGCACTAAGTCAAAAAGTGACTGGAGTTTCCACATGTTGGAGACATGGAGCAATGGAGATAAAGGGATTCTGAGCAACAGTGACATTGTGTGCATGTGTTTTTACGTTTTGAGTCCTGCGTTGTCCAGGACCAGCTCCTCCAAACGACTGGAGCGAGCTACAACTCGAAGAATCTGATCACACACATCTGCAGGCTTTAGACACACACATATACATACACAGACATGAAATCAGACACACAGGCACACACAGGCACACACACAGGCACACACACAGGCACACACACAGGCACACACAGACAGACAGACAGACACATGAGCAAAGAGAGAGAAAGAGAGGGGGAAAAAAGGATAAAAAGATAAAATATCAATGTTAAAAATGCAGTAAATATTCACAAAACTACAGAATAAATATTAAAGGTATAAACGCAGTTCAACACACCCAGAAAGTTTTGTTTTGAAAAATGTTTTAGCTCATCTGAAGAGGCAGCCATAGCTACTCATCCAAATCTGTTTTCCTTAAATATCCCTTAAATAATAAAAACCTTTTTTTAAAAATACCCTTCTCTACTAATGTTCTGAGAGCTATTCAACACGATTATCTCAAACACTTGAATATTGAGTTTGTCAGAATACACATCTCTAGCATAAATGTCTCAGTACGGACATGGCCTGTAGATGAATACGTGTAAATTCACAATTTGACAGTTCCTCTTTAACATACTGCAGGCTAACCGCCTGTGTGGACTTCACATCGTACACACACAGCCACTTGCACACACAAACACGTGTGCACACACACAGACACCAACTAGCTCTTTACACTCCTCAAAGTGACACCCCTCAAATCTCTCCTCTTGGTTGGTTTTGGATCCCCTTCTTTCAAAGCTATGCACAAAGGGGCTTTTGTGTGTAGAGGAATGGTGCAGGTTTCACAAGTGAAATACTTCTGTGTAGCTTCTGCAGCCAAAACCTCCAGATTAACACTGCTGCAGACATGTGTGGGTCTGTGCCGCGAAAGCAGCAAACTATGCCCCCTCTCTGAGAGATGAGACTACATTTGGGCTGGAATAAAAATTTAAACTCGACTGAGAGCTGACCCACTTCCACCGGCCGCCCCCAGACAGCACAGGACCTTCTAAAGCCAGAGGGCAAAATAATACTGCTCAAATTCTGCCAAACGACGGAGCAGAGGAGGCGCTCGGCACTCCGAATAATTCTTATGGCAGATTTCTTTATCATGGGCTAACACTGGCTCATGTGAGTGTCCCTGCTGGCTGGTAAGTGGGTTGCAAAGGAGGTGTGCACTCAGTCGCAGGACTGCTGGTGTGTGCAAGTGGTGGGGAATGTTACAGTTGGGTTCATCGCAGAGCTGCATCACCGAGCTCACTGGAGAGAGGCAGCTAAGCGGTCATAAGACCTTGGAGTGGATTAAAGTGATCATGCAGCTATACACATTTAATAATTATGCAAAATTATAATAATAGATTTTTATTCTATGCTGCCAATAAACTCAGCAACCCCTCAACTTAAAATGCCTGCATCTCTGTAGCCATTTTAGTTACAGCAACTGCACAGTCCAGTCAGTTCATTACAGTGCATCGTTCCTCAAATGCACCCTGCATCTTCCTGTACAGTCCCTACTCAGACAAATTGATAAGGTTCTGAAAGCTAACGGAGGGAGAGCACCATACTTAATACGTAATAAACTGGCAACTCAATAAACAAACACAATTACAGACTGTAGCCAACATCAACCACTCTACCACACCACTGGCCAGTTCTCCACCGGACCACTGCTCATTAGATATTTGGGTGGTGGATCATTCTTAGCACTGCAGTGCTATTGTTACATGATAGAAAGTCTATTTAGTGTATTAAAGTATATCTTCTCTCTGTCTCTCATTTTAAAATCCAGCAGCACATCTCGCCAACACAGTCGCCAGCATCTTTTCTAATGTTCTAACGTCCTAAAAAAAAAAAGCAAAAAAGAAAAAACCCTATCACAACCCAACATACAGCCAGAGGTCTAGTGTGGAGACTAGAAGTAGAGTGAAAGAGAAAGAGCAAGAGCACCAGCGAGAGAGAGAGAGAAAGTAGAGTGCGAGGATCACTGTCAGCTCCCTCATTGCTAGTTAATCTCTCGGCTGCGCCGGATTCCTTTTCCCCAATTCAGATCACATACTCGCTAGATGAAAGCAATTAGAAGTACAATTTCAAACCTATCTAAACCCGTATCTCTCTCTCCTTCTGTGTTCTCCCTTTCTTTCCTTTTATCACTTTTTAACCCTGCTCCACTGGCTCCCCTGCTCTCCCGCAATATGAGAGAATTATCATAAACATAAACAAAATTCAGGCTTTAAGATCACTGCTAGTGTTGTAGACACAACCTCTCAAGGCAGGCCCGAGTCAAAATACAGACCTGGAGTGGCGAAACACAGACCAGACTGAGACTTTCAGAAAATAAAAGGTAGAAGTAGAAAGGCTAAAAAGCTGAAATTATTTTGTCTATCTTTATACATTCATTTTTGTTCATTACACATTATATATTAATACATAATTTAACATTTTCAACATGGTTTGCAAAATAACATTAAACAATATACTGTATATCCTAAATGTACTGCTGTTATATGACATTTACATTATATTAACTTTGCACTGTAACTTTAAGGAGCAAATGGTGGTGAGGCTATTCTCTGTCTCTTCCTTCTTTACTGTCTGTATGGCTGACAACAGCCATCTTCTTAATTTGCTTAGCAAATGGTTTACCACTACCTCCATTTATACTTTACACAGACACTAAGGACTCTATTTTTATACTTTCATACTTTATATAGTATTGTCTCTATCTGTACAACTCTCTTGTGCTTCTGTTGTTACTTCTGTATAGTTTGTATATCTGCTACTGGATGCCTTGAATTTCCCTCTGGGATCAATAAAGTATCTATCTATCTATCTATCTATCTATCTATCTTAAACATAATGTCAACTAAATACAGACTGAAAAACATTTTCTGTCTTCTGCCATCAGGGGACTTGTACATTTTCGGGACCAATAAGCATCAACAAACAAACAATAGTAATAACCTAATAAGAATCAGATCCTGGCAGCAAACAGATTTTCTATAAGCATGTCTTTCTTTAAACTAGATAAAGACTGTCGTATTCTGTTTGAAGGTTGTGCTGATGGTCACAGATGCAGATAATTATAGAAAAAGAGTTCTAATACTGAGAGACTACAGAACTACAACACTAAAGAATATCAGTATATAGTTCTATAGTTATTTCCCATGCTTAAACATTTGTCCAATAACACTATCCTACCATGTCAGAAACCACATAAGCAAGATCATTTGTGAGATGCTTTCATTGCTTATTAGCTACTTTAGTCTTGTTGCTCCAGGGCAAAACTAAAAACGCCCCCACAAAATGAACAGATAAACTACACGTGCACTGACTGTGTAGACAGTGTAAATATGATTTGCTATGAGATCTCTACTCTTGCTTTCCCAGCCCCCCGCAACACACATCTAAACTGCTTCACCCACCCATAAGCAGGCATTCATTTTTCAACTGCACTCCTGCGAGTCATCCCCAGCGGTGCTGGACCTCCAGTTATTGTCCCAAGCGTGAGGTTTTGGCATAAAGCCATTAAGCGTAACCATGGAGACGGAGCACCCCACAGACAAAGGAAACCAGCCCCATTACAGAACATGGATCTGTCCCAATCACACCCATGAAAGGACTTAATACCATGTAAAGATCTTAGCTAAAGAGGGAAACCTGGAAAAATCTCAGTGAGGGAGCTGCCAATCGTCTTTCTGGACCAACAGCAAAGGAATTCTCGATCCAGTCACTAATCAGACTTTCTGTGTTTAGTGCTTTGCATGACATTGTCCTGAAGCAGCTTTTCAGGAACATGGGTGCAGAGCAAGCTGAGGGAGACAGCGTCAATAAAAAACTGCCTAAGAGTAAACCCTGTGACGGGATTAGGGATATGCATTAACAAGAAACTAGTGATTCGATACGTATGATCATAAAAGGGTTACTATGGATATACTGTGAGATGTAACAACACCGTAAGAAAGACAATAGATTATGATTTTAAATATACAATTTTAGGAATCATGTCATAGTATAAACACACACCACCATATGCAGAGTGGCTAATGCTAATGTCAGCAGTGGACCCTAATGTTACTTTTTTTCTTTTGGAGTGGATGAATCTAAAAGGTGAAGAACACCATTAGGGTGATGACATTGCGAAAAGATTACATTAGTTAACACTACAAAGTCTAATGTTACATTAAAAGCAAACCTGCCAACATATAACCAAGCAAATTTAACAATGTACTGTTTTAAAGATGAGAGTCACAACAGTGGTTTAACTTCAGTTTTAACCATCTGCTTCAATCAGTTTATACAGTGACAGGAAGTACAGTTAACTATAACTAGCAGTGATATTACAATTGTCCATGGTGAAAAATGGTGCTTTTATTTATAGGATTTTTTTTAACAGCATTTTACAAATCCCAGATATCGAATCATCTCCGTAATTCACTCTTATTACCTTTCTGTGTTAAAATGTATTAAAAAACTTGCCACATATAATATTACAGTGATGATGCCGAATAATGAGGAGACAACGCTGAGCATGTGGTAGCACTGGCGGCTAAAGCATTTGGGAAATAGAAACTGAAACTGGTAAACTGCACATTGTGAGTGCTCTCACAATAAACGTTCAGTTCCTTGCACGCTAGTTTTGGACTTTTTAACATAAGTAACATTAACAACAATTTGACTTTGAGTAAGTTAAGATTTCCTAGCGTGGGATAAGATGCTATCAGATAAAACTTAAAATAAAACTTGTATCTGTAATACGAATACATGAAAAATCAGAACTTGACCAGTCAAATCTCCACAGAAGACAAAAAGACAGGAAGTGTCTGTTATAAGCATGTGTGAGTGGGGAGCAAAAGGGGGCTGATTGGCGATTGGTGAGAAGCTTTGCCGAAGCAACAGGGCAAAACACAACACTGTTTGTTATTATGAGAAGTGTAAAGATATTTTTGGTTCATTATGAAACTGTGGTGGGACAAATTACGACTATGGCGGGCTGCCACAGTCTAGGTAATTAATGGGAAACACTGGATCATAAGCAGACCCAAATTTATGGGGAAGATTAAAATATCCACTGATTTCAAAACATCTCTGCATCAATTAAACGGTTAACGTGGAAACAAAGTCATTTAGAGTGTTCTGATGTGAAAAGCTTAAACTAAAGAAACCTACAGTGGTGTTTACAGTGGTGGTGATGGGAACCAGACGTCTGTGGAGTTTAATACCTCAAAAAACTCCACCACAGAAATGACATGAATATGAAATGGGTATGAATATGATGAATCAGACACTACAGAGGAAACTCAAAAATGGTTTAATAGTCATTAAACAAGTTTTTATTAGTAATTAATATTCATTTTGAAAAACTAGTATTTGTGTTTCAGACATCATGACTCCCGTCACCACGGGTTGTTTGACAAACAACCATTTCTCATCAAATCCCTCTTAATAACTTCATTTATAAAGGATGCTGTAAAAGTCAGGGAATTTCAATCATGAAGCATACAGATAAAATCTGAGAGTGGCAAAGATTACAGCCTCGTGAGCCATCTTTATGGCCAGACGTTCGTCACTCATGAAGCTCATGAATTACAAATCATAGGATTTTAAAAGACGTGTGAGAACGAAATGTGCTGCCCACAACATGCCATGGATGACGACTAACAAACATCAGTCAGCATGAACTTCCCGTTTATGTTTATTCACTGTTCCTATTGTCAGCGGTTCTGAGGGACGTATTCATGGCGGTTCCATTCAGGGAGAGAATCTGAACCACATGAGTGGTCTTCAGTTTTAAACCCACTGAGTCCATCTGCTGTAGTTCAGACAGACACTCTGTAACTGAGCTTATTGTGTCTTGGCAGTGCGAGATTCTGCAACTGCTGAGATGTTGAAGAGACGTTGCTGAAATGGTAAATGGGAGATCTGAGGAAGCTGTCATTACTCTACAGGCCACGTGTCACGCCTACTGAGTCACTGCTGAAGTTTAACTCACCAGTTTATAATCCTTCGTGGAGAGCTTGGTGAACCACTGGTTGAACTCCAGCACTGCAATTATCGCTACCAAATCCCTGCCAAGAAGAGAAAGGCACACAGTGAGACACGTCCTTCTAAATGACGACGGATCAAGTCTGAGCTGCTTAAAGGCTTCACTTCAGATCCTTTAACTACTGAACCACAGGACTGTTATCTTAAGACTTTATCATTCAGCAGGAACTATGAATTATTCTACCATAAAACTTATGTTTAATGTATTGCTGCTGTCTTATCAAAACCCCACTTTTTTCCACGCTTTTTGTAATATTCACTATTTCAAGTCGCACTTCTAACACTTTTGGTGATAAATTAGTCAAAAGAAGCGATCCGAAATGATCTGAAATAGCATCTCCTGACATACAGTGGGGATTGTAAGTTTGTGAACCCTTCAGAATTTTCTATATATCTGCATGAATGTGATCTAAAGCATCATCAAATTTCAACAGTCCATATCTATGTTTATAGAAGATAAATGTCTAAGCTCTAAAAGTAGAAAATTCAATTAAAGAAATGAGACAACAATATTATACTTGGTTGTATACTTATTGAGGATATCTGCAAGAGACAAAGTACATACATTTTGAGGGTGCTATTAGAATTAAGAGTTTTCAATCAATGCGATGACAACCAAGCATTTATAGAACAGGGATCTATCAAAGATCAAAATCCGAATGACATGTTTGCAGAACGGTATCGTGGCATGAACAAAAGAGATTTCTGAGAACCTCAGAACAAATAGTTGTTGATTCTCATCAAGCTTACAGAGTTACAAAACCATCTCTAAAGAGTTTGGTCTCCACCAATACACAGTCAGACAGGCTGTTTACAATTGGAGGAAATTAAAGGCCACTGTTACACAACTTGCTCCTGAGGAGTGTAATGATCCACAAGGTCACAAAGAAACCCTAAAGTGACTTCCAGACAAACTAAACTCCTCTCTCACTGTGTCTGTGAGTGCAACATCTAGTGAACCCTGAATAACAATTTTGTGCATGGCAGGGTTGTACGGAGGAAACCACTGCTCTTTACTGTTGATCATGCTGCCTTACTACCTTACAGAAAGGCGTACACAGCTAACATGATGTGAACTATTAAAGGAATTCTTAGAATTCATAGAATCTCTTGTGAGACCCATGTGTTCAGGATGCGCACAACACACAATTACACATTCGGGATGCACATAATACAATGTGCTGTGTTCAGTCATACTGTATCACAGCATAGTGACTGACATAGTATATGGCTAGTTAGTAAACATATAAGGGAGTGTGTGAAGTTTTGTTAGAAACTGAAAATGGAAATATAAACATAAGGAACTTTTTCAGGCACTCCTTTTTTTTGGCGGTATCTAAAATGCATACATCATCATAACCCATTCATTTACATAACTACAATTTACATACAAACAAAAAGACAGAGATTAGCTACCTGTTCTCCAGGTGGCTGAAGTCCTGTAGATTCAACTCTCGCGTGTCCTGCGTCAAATAGATCGTGTCCACATCCTGACGAAAGGGTCATAAAACAGTCACATCATGTTTGTGCTCACATATAATACATATACATATTATATAATAAAGTGACATAAAATAATATGACCATATAAAGTTTTTGAACTACACAGGCTACACTTAATTAACTTTACCTACTCAGATTTGAATTACAATTATCTAAACTTTAGTCTGCACCACAGTTTAGCCAGAATCAGTGCTTGAGGAGGAGAAAAACAATTACCAGCAATCTATTTATAAACTTCATTAATTCATCATTAATTCTATATTTTCTATATTTTCACAGTGAAGAAAATTACATGTCACTGATGTTCACACCATATATCATATTTATACATCAGTCATTCTAAAGTTTAAACTATTAATTTCAATATGTATATACACACACACACATTCACTATAAATACACATGTATTTATAACATGTTAATAATGTAATATCTGTGTAACACAATATATGTCACTTCTGTATGTACTGTTATATGTGTGTATCATGTGTTTGAGCATTTAGATACAAACAAGCCAGCAATTTCATTGTGTAGTCACTGCATATATAATATGCTCATGTATACAACATTTTGCTGGTCCTCACTTCAACATGTGTCCACAAATCAAATTTACTAGAGCAGAAAAAAGCCTTTTGGAAGCTGAGGTCAAGGTTAGGGTCACAGGTTACAGGTAGGTGTAGTATTATGCTACAGTAATCCAAACATCAAAACATATGGATATGCCCTCAAATACAGTAAGGCAAACATGTGCTATTTATGTGTGTGCACATGTACACATACTGACCCACTGAACTTCTTCTCTGTAAGGAAATCCAAGCCAGTCACACACACACCTGTACTGCTGAGAAAACCCCCCTACAGAAACACAAAGAGTCACGCTTCATATGAGTCACAATACACACACACACACACACACACACACACACACACACACACACACAGACAGACAGACAGACAGATACACACAGACAGATACACACAGACAGATACACACAGACAGACACAGGAACTGTCTAACAGGGAAGAGTAAAATGAGAACTCAAACAGTCAAATGATCTTTTGTAAGATGTACAAGTAAAGGAATTTTACACATACAGGTTTGTTTTTATACAATATTGAGACATGGCTCCTATCCTACTCTCAGCTTTGGACGCTCCACCCACACAAGCACTGAGTGTCTAATATCCAACACATGTTAAGCTGCCAACAACTTCAGACTCCCTGTCGGTTGTGTCGGACTGTCTATCTGAAATGAGTATTTCTGCAATAGATATACTAGGTAAATGTAAAGTCTATTCACATTATTACACACAGTCCTACTGAGGCCCCAAAAGCTATCCAAGTTCAACAGCACCTATCTAACCAGAAGAGTAGGGGAATTCCTTGTTGGCCACCTAGAAGTAACATTCATGGGCATGCTACAAATGTTACGTTCAATTAATACATGTATATGCAATTTACGGGTTAGATCAGCATTAACCATCAGTAACCAACGACCCCAGAGTACTGACTGTAATTCCTACAGTGGATAGAGATTAGACGGGGTGGAAGTTGGATACTTATTTCCCGTCCCCGCTTAAATGATGTAGCACATTCTGATGCCTGTTCAGAAGCTAGCATGTTAATGCTGCACTAAAGTGGAAGTAAAATCAGCTTAGAGAGACTATCTAATTCAGCTCTGTGACATGGTGCTGGCTAACACAATACACTGTGCTCCACAGAGTTACTGTGCGCAATGTTGCACGTATAGCAAAAAGGAATACAATTTAAATTATATTTATTTATCATAGCTAAAATTATTTACAAAACTATTAATTTCATTTTTAAAAAATTATATATATATATATATATATATATATATATATATATATATATATATATATCTGTCTATATCCAATCCAACGGATCTCCATTATATAACTCCCTTTCTAAAAACAAGTCTTCTTCTGGTACTCTGACACAGATGAGAGGAACGATGATGATAGTAAAACAGTGGTAAAATTTATAATAAATAAATATATTTATAATTTGGGTACTACTTTGCCTTATAACATCCTGCACATATCCCTCCACCATAAATTAAACTACTGTGAATCAGCTTTGCGTGTTTTGGCATTCTATTCTGACTGGCATTTTGCTCAGCTTTTCTAGAACAAGGCTGTGTCTGTTTAATATGTCTTAGCTTAACTCTAGTAACTCCAGTAACAAAAAGTCAGAACGTTGTTCTGTTTTTTTCAGAAGGATTTTGTTGATGCTGATGTTGTAGGTGACTCTGTTTTTACATGCAGGTCATGCATTTTATTGTTGTAGTATATTTACCACAGGGTCCTGGCTCTGCTGAGCTTTGGCTGTCCCAGACAGTCTGGAGAGCACTGATCCTGTCTGGAGGCTCCATAGACAACTTCTTCAGCACCTTCCTACGAGACAGAAGTAGAAATGGGGGCAGCGTGACCTGACTCAGTGATTCAGGCTGGATTCGTTTATCAGACGATTGTCTAATAAACGTGTAGCAGCAGTGCATATGGTCAGCAATATAATTACTAAAGTAGGCGCCTGTTTGGGCTGTAACTTCAACAAACTTAGACGTTTGGTCACAAGCCATATGGTCACACTTATATTAACCTGAGAAGTTGATGATATTGTAATGCTAGGATGATAATGGCTAGTTGTAAATGAAAACAGAGTGCTTTATAAGCATAGCGCTCATTAAAATCAACTCTCTGTCAGGTCTCGCTTCTCTAACAGACTTTTGTTTAATAGTCGATTTGGAGGGATGTAAAACCACTAAGGAGAACCTGGCACCTGTAGAAGAGGATATTACCCCACAACACCATGTGAAGTTTAATCTAGTCCATATATGGCTAGGGTATTACTCATGCTCTGAGGTCTCTTACACAGGAGACAGGCCTGGGATGATTCTCTGCAGGCAGCTGCCGATGTGAGCCACCACCTCATTCACCTCCTCAATTGATGTTAACTTCAGCGAGATCTGACCCCTCTCATACTCCAGCACAAACTGAGAGAGAGAGAGAGAGAGAGAGGGAGGAGAGAGAGACAGAAAAAGAAAGAAAGAAAGAAAGACAAAGAAAGAAAGTTAGACAAAGAAAGAAAGTTAGACAAAGAAAAAGAGAGAAAGAAAAGAAAACAAAGAAAGGGAGAGGTTTCGTGAGAGAATGAAAATGTGAGCAACATTCAGCACTACTCTTTGTTCTGCTCCAAACAATTGGATTCCAACAACTGATGTAATGTCTGTAACTGAAACTTTCAGGGAAACAAGATGTGTTTATACACAAACAGGAAACAGACACGATTCCACTCAAGTGCTCTAAAACACCTCTGACTGACCTCTGAGCAGTTTTTGCTTTAGGGAAACTAATCGTGAGAACAAACCTTTAAACCCTTAAATTAATCATTTAGTGAAAAATCACTTCACCAACATTCTGCCTCATCCCTTCCTCTAAACACACATTCCAATAAAAACACATGAGCCTTTAAAACCTTCAAACATTTAACATTTAGAACGCCCGGCATTAGCACAGCTGAGAAATATAACCCACAGTAAACACAAACATTCGACTGAAATACTGGGCATGTGCTGTATAAGCTTTTGTCTGAATGAGATATTTTGGAGCAGATACTGTTAGGATTAGCCTCATCATGCATTCAGTTCCCAAGCTAAATAGTTCTTGACAACACGAGACAGCAGTAAAGGAGGGGACAGGTCACTGGTGCAGGTGGTTGGTGTAGCGCAGAGGATAACACCACTACCCACCAGGAAGTTACCATGTTCGAATGCTGGTTAGGGTGACTATGCTGTGCCACAGCAATAAGAGTCCTTGGGCAAGACTCCTAACACTACATCGGCCCACCTGTAATATGATTAACCTTGTAAGTCGCTCTGGATCATCTAAATGCTATAAATGTAAATGTAGGGACAAGCATGGGAAAGCCTTACGAGTCCTGCACATTGCAAAAGACAGCAAAAGAGAGGAGATACATTACATTTAACAGCCTTTCCCCCACTTTGGTATTCACTGATAACATTTTTAATGTTATGTTTTATGTACCAAATTCTTATTTCCTTTTTATTTATTTCACTTCCCCTCAGAATGCAACAGGCTGTCTTTGTTACTGTGCCTTTAAGACTGATATATGGAAATGAGGTCTGTTCTGCTGAAACACTCCTTATAGCCTCTGTGGTGGGTGAAGCCAACCTAGAGTAGCTTATAAAGGTGGATCTACACATTTAAAACAGGCTGCTTATGCAAATAAGGACTGCATGCACTGGGGACTGAATTTTGATGTTTACACATTACATACTTCAAAATTCAAACAACTAAATAAAACCTTCAAATTTAAAAGAGCGAGGGGTTTTCCTGTAACATGGGCACTGAATGTTTCCATTTGTGTTATTCTATAGCTTTGATATCTTCACCATCCCTCCAAAATGTGGAAAACAAGCGTAACATAAGAAATAAAGCTTTTCTATAAGCAAGTGTGCCCATACCTCTGACTGGGAGCCAAACTGACATTCTGTACTAGCTCTGGCTGGTAAAACTCAGCAACAGTACAGGAATGATGCTGTATCAGCTGGTTGTGGGCACGATGAGCCTGTCAGAACATTTTGAGAAGACGTGTGATTTATTACCTGTGTGGGTTTGTTGCACGTGACGCCCTGAATCTCCAAATAACTGAATGTCTGTTCCACCTGAAACACAAGACATAAATAATTCATCAGATCAGAGTTTTGTCAGAATCAGCAGCCGCTGGGTTCTTATTCAGAAAGACATTCCAGAAAGACTATTAATGGAGAGAGGGGGGTAAAAAGGCCTATACGGACAGTCATAGCCTGGCCAGGGGGAGAGAGAGAGAGAGAGAGAGAGAGAGAGAGAGAGAGAGAGAGAGAGAGAGAGAGAGAGAGAGAGAGAGAGAGAGAGAGAGAGAGAGAGAGAGAGAGAGAGAGAGAGAGAGAGAGAGAGAGAGAGAATGAGAACGGACAAGAGAAAAAGAAAGAAAGAAAGAGAGAGAGAGACACAGAGAGAGAGAGAGAGAGAGAGAGAGAGAGACAGAGAGAGAGAGAGAGAGAGAGAGAGAGAGAGAGAGAGAGAGAGACACAGAGAGAGACACAGAGAGAGAGAGAGAAGGAATGACTAACAAAATGGGGGGAATAAGTAGTTAATGATTCAGAGGAAGAATAAAAATAAATCACACACAGAGACACAGAGACACACACAGAGACACAGAGAGACACAGACACAGTAATAAAATGTGGAGAAAACTTGTATTGCTCTGACATCATCTGTCATAAAGGCTGCTTCAGCTAATTTTGATTAAAACTGGCAGATATAGTCTTTATAGGGCATTTATAAACATTTATGTAAGGTTATGTCTGTAGTCTTGACAAGTACATGTAGGCGTCATGTAGTTGTACGAACAGAACACTACAGTGAAGTGTTACCAAAACAATAATAAAAAAACTCTGAATGTTACGAATGAATGTGACTGATGATTTGTAGCAACCAAAGACACTGAAGGAATGTTTTTGGTCACCTGACTCATCTTTATCTGATCAACCAGTGTTCAGTTTTATGACAGCAAATACTGAACCTAGACTGCACTGAGGATCAGCCACAAAGAGGAAGAGGTAAAACCTTATCATGTCTGATAAGATAAAAGCAGAGTGGTTCAGCTCTAGTAAGCGGCAGTGGAGTTTTCTCTCAGTGGCTGATCCCAGGTCAATATAGTATACGGTATATAAAATAACTGTATAAGAAACTATATATAATAAAAAGAGTCTGAGTGAACCTTAAAAGGTGTGTCTCACTCCCTAACAGTTGTGCCATGTTTTGGTTGTTGATTTCTTTGACATTGAAATGAAATGAAAATAGTTGGGAACCCATTCTCAATCCTATAAATACAAATGAGTGACTATAACAACATGCAATTATGTTATTACATTTAAGCAACACAGCAAAATGACAAAAATAACTCTAGACTTCTGTGGCTTAATGTGGGGAACATGGTATGAGGAGCGGGTTGATGATGGGTTTCATTCCTTTAATTAACATCAGCTGGCTGAACAATGATCTCATGAGGTTGGATAACACTGAGCAACAAGACAAAAACAACAAAGATTCATTGAGTTAATTTCCTCTGTTTAATGAGCTTTGTGGTGCCGGTTCATATTCAGTTGAGGTATTTATGGCTCGGCTGGCCTGCACATACTAACACCTGCACATCTGTATTACTGTACCATTATGGAGGGTCTTTCTACTTAATCACATCGTTACACCAATGTTCCCTGGTCAGAGCGAATCATGTTCAACCGTGCCAAAATAGTTCAACATCTTTCCCTCCATAAACATTATCATTTTTCCCAGTTGATATCAATTTAGTTAATACATAGTGCAAATATGTTTTTCACCTTCAGCCTCCAGGTCGGGGTTTGCTTGGAACAGTTCATATATTTCTAAAATAATTTTTACAGGTTTTTTCTGTTCCTTGGCAAAAACTAGACAAACAAATCCTTGGT